>CAUYRT010093736.1:0-35456 GCA_963574885.1 Lepilemur ruficaudatus
ACAGAGTGTTACTCTGCTGCCTGGGCTAGAGTGAGTGCCGTGGCGTCAGCTAGCTCACAGCAACCTCAAATTCCTGGGCTCAAGCGATCCTACTGCCTCAGCCTCCCGAGTAGCTGGGACTATAGGCATGCGCCACCATGCCCGGCTGATTTTTTCTATATATTTTTAGTTGGCCAATTAATTTCTTTCTATTTTAAGTAGAGATGGGGTCTTGCTCTTGCTTAGGCTGGTTTCGAACTCCTGACGTTGAGCAATCCGCCCATCTCGGCCTCCCAGAGCGCTAGGATTACAGGTGTGAGCCACCGCGCCTTAGTGGTAATTTTAAGGAAAAAATCCAAGTATAGGGAGAATTTAGATTGTGTAGCATGCATGTTTATTTTATGAGTAGACACTAATATATGTAAATGTATCCTACACCCAATGTTGTATTGGGTCTTCAAGGAAACAAACTACTACCAGGAATGGCTCCTAGAAGATCTGGAATACTGTGGTCCTCAACCCACTTCATGTTAGAGAAGTAGGCCTGAAACTTTTCATTAGGTTTAACACATTATAATCAGAAAATAATCCATAAATTTATAAACAGTATATTTGGACTGTGGAGCCTTTTTAAAGACCATTATAATAGGTAATCTTTAAAACATGCTGGTTTTGAGCCAGGCATGGTGGTGAATGCCTATAGTCCCAGTTACTCAGGAGGTTTAGATTAAAGGATCCCTTGAGCCTGGGAGTTTGAGGCCAGCCTGGGTAACATAGTGATACCTATCTCAAAACTGCCCGCCACGCCCCGCCAAACTTACTTATTTTGGTGCTGTATTGGAAAATTAAAAAAAAAAAAAAAAAAAAAACCCACATAGGTTTTTTGGGGCAAACTTATGTTTTGAATTTCTCAGAGAACCATGTGGAGATCCTTTATGGATTCTTTGAGTGCTAAGTTTGTCTTTCAGAATCGTTGTGGAGATTCAGAACAGATTAAGTCTGGGTCGACAGTAAAACAGAGCCTTTAGAAATCCCAGATTTGGTTTTGATTTCCTGAGACTATTTTTATTTTAGTGTATATTTCTTTTTCTGAGGCCATCTTATAATCAAGCCAATCTTCAGCTTACGTGTATAAAGAATCATTTTCTCTACGTTCACTGTAAGTTTAGGTTAAGCAAAGGATTTGACTTCCATACTAAATTCATTCCCAGTTTGTTCACTGATTTTGTTCTTTGTGATAGAGTGCTGTCGATGGGTATTTAGTGGGAGTGTTCCTGATTACTATTTATTTCCACTTTGCTGATACTAGGAAGAGGAAATGGTGAAATGGTTGTGATAAAGATAGAACATGTGGTGGTGGTATGCATTTTGAGAACTTCCTAAGTTATCTTTGTCATTTTTAAAAATTGATTTATATTTATACATAGTTCAAAGTATAGTTTGAGTTTTGACAAAGAATATACTTGTGTAACCACTACCCTCAAAGAATATATGGAACATTTTGATCACTTTGGAAGGTCTCTTGTTTCCTTCTCTAGTCAATCAAATGCTGTCCTCTTAGCTCAAGGCAACCTCTATTTTAATCACCATAGATTAGTTTAGCATGTTCTAGAATATCTGATTCTTGGAATAATACAGTATGTACTTTTTTATATCTGGTTTCTTTCACTCACTATGTTTTTGAGATTCATGATATTATTGCTTGTATTAGTAGTTTTTTTTTTTTTAACTAGTTTAGTCCTTTTATTGCTGTGTTCTGTGTGTTCTGTTGCATACTTATCCATTCTGCTGATAGACAAGCCCATTTGTTTTTAATGTTACGATACTTAAAAAAAATAAAAACTAGAAATAGTTTTTTTAAGAATAAAAACTTGAAAGTTCTTTTCCTTTTTTTTAAACAGAGGAAAAGCGTCCTTTTGACTTCGATTTTTTTGCTCATTTGCTTCAGAAAGTTCTTGCTGAAGAAGAGAAAAGAAAACAAAAGTCTGTTAAAAATCACAGTTTAAAGGAGAAGAAATCCTCCAAACCACGAAAAAATGTAAAAGGTATTGATTTTAAAAGAAAGCGTGCTATTTTACTTAGTAATGATAGACTTGCAATATTGTCTGTCAGATCTTTGAAAGCTTTTGTGTGTATTAATAGTTTAAGTGGTTACAATCATCAGGGCATCCAATGGAAAAGAATTGATTTTTCTTTATTCTACCAGTTATCTGGGCCAAAACAGTAACTTACTTTTAACTTTTTAAAAAAAATTTTTATTTTAAAATATTAGGGGGTACAAGTTTTCTTGTTACATGAATGGATTGTGTACTGCTGAACTTTGGGTTTTTAGTGTGCCTGTCACCATAATAGTGTTCATAGTACCCATAGGAAAGTTTTTATCCCTCGCCCTCTATTAAATTTTTAAATTGGCATGGCTGGGCTATTTGACATCTTTCTAGTCTCTAGAGCATAGTTGTTGCTAATCAAAGAACATCAGAATTTTTAAATGTCATGTTTTATGTTTGGTTATTTATTATCATTTTCCTCTATAAAACAAATCTGGTATAAAATTCTAATAAATGGAAACCTAATATTTTGGGGTTGTGACTAGATTGTATTGTTTGAGCCCAACATATTTCTGAAGGTTAATGTTGACTTGTAACAGGTAGAAAATTGTTAATATGACGGTATTTTTATTTTTAGCTTATATTTTCGTAACTATTGGAACTCTGTCCTATGAAGACAATGTGCAACTATGTTTACACATAATTTAAGGAATCTTGGTACTACAGGGAATCTTATATGTTAGCTAGCCAATGTCCCAGCCCCTTTTTTTTTTTCTCTTTTTGAGACAGATTCTCACTCTGTTGCCCTGGGTAGAGTGCCATGGCATCAGCCTAGCTCACAGCAACCTCAAACTCCTGGGCTCAAGAGATCCTTCTGCCTCAGCCTCCCACTAGCTGGAACTAGAGGCATGCGCCACCATGCCCAGCTAATTTTTTCTATATATTTTTATGTCCAATTAATTTCTTTCTATTTTTAGTAGAGATGGGGTCTTGCTCTTCTTGCTCAGGCTGGTTTTGAACTCTTCACCTTGAGCGATCTGCCCGCCTCGGCCTCCCAAAGTGCTAGGATTACAGGCGTGAGCCACCGTGCCTGGCCTTCCCAAGGTCTTAACACTGTTAAAAGTGACAGAATTAGGACTCAAACCTAGGCCTGTGAGAGCCTTCATTGGGGGGGCCCCCAAACCACCCCCAGGTTGCATTATATGCTAAGATAACTCACAGGATTTAGCACCCTCTGCCTGGCAGGTACCAAAATTCCAGACTTCCAGAGGGAAAGCAGTTCAGCATAAACCATGTTAGCTGTACAAACAGTTTAGACACTGTTATCACTTAGGGTGGTAGGAACCCTCCATCAAACCAAATTCTCAGACATGGCCTACGGGCCAACCTTATAAGCAAGCTTTTTAAAGGATAGCATTCGAACCTGTTGTATTAACTCTTTCTGTACAAAGGCAATCTAGAATTTCTTCTTCTGAAGCATGGTGCCTATGTCTTTTAAAAAGTAGTATTGATAACTGCAAACTACTTTTTTTCTTCTTTTTTTTTTTGAGATAAGGTCTTACTTTGTCACCCAGGCTGGAGCGCAGTTGTGCAATCATAGCTCACTGCAGCCTCAAACTTCTGGGCTCAAGTGATCATCCTTCCTCAGCCTTCCGAATCACTAGGACTACAGGTGCACACCACTATGCCCAGCTCATTTTTCTTTTCCTTTTTCTGTTGAAATAGTGTCTTGCTATGTTGCCCGGGCTGGTCTTAAAAACCTGGCTTCTAGCGATTCTCATGCTTTGGCCTCCCAAAGTGCTGGGATTATAGACATGAGCACCTGTTCCAACTTTTATTCTTTCTTTCTTTATTTTTTTTTGGAGACGGAGTCTCACTCTGTTGCCTGGGCTAGAGTGCTGTGGCATCAGACTAGCTCACAGCAATCTCACACTCCTGGGCTCAAGCAATCCTCCTGCCTCAGCCTCCCGAGTAGCTGGGACTACAGGCATGCACCACCATGCCCGGCTAATTTTTTCTGCATATTTTTAGTTGTCCAGATAATTTCTTTCTATTTTTTTTTAGTAGAGATAGGGTCTCACTCCTGCTCAGGCTGGTTTCGAACTCCTGACCTTGATTACTCCTCCCACCTCGGCCTCCCGGAGTGCTATGATTACAGGCATGAG
Organism: Lepilemur ruficaudatus; assembly: GCA_963574885.1. Taxonomy (NCBI): domain Eukaryota; kingdom Metazoa; phylum Chordata; class Mammalia; order Primates; family Lepilemuridae; genus Lepilemur; species Lepilemur ruficaudatus. The sequence goes on from CAUYRT010093736.1 coordinate 4,193, forward strand.
CCACCACGCCCGGCCACCAACTTTTATTTTTAATAGTTTTGGGTTTTTTTTTTTTTTACATCCTGTACATTATCCTGGAAGATTAAGCTGGATATATGAATTTTTCTTGTGATTATCATGTTGCAGGTAATAGCCTGAGTAATTCAGTGTATCTTAATTAGTGTAAGAACTTTTCAAATACATTATAAGTCTCAGAATTTAAAAAAATTTCTGATTATTTTGACAGAATAAATCAAGTGTTATTTTCTCACTTTTAGAATCTTTTGACTTTTTTGAAAACAAAAGTAAATAACATTGAATTTTATTATTCTTTGAGATTAGATATTTTTAGAGAAGATGTTGATCAGCCATGGTTATGAAGTTAAGCTTGCTTTTGTTTGGATGCGTCTTAGTTCGTTTCATGTTGCTGTAACAGAATACTTGAGACTAGATCATTTTTAGAGAACTGAAATTTATTTCTAACAGTTTTGGAGACTGGGAATTCTAAGATCAAGGCATTGTCATGTGGCAAGGGCCTTCTTGCCATGTCATCACGTGGCAGAAGTGCAGTGAGAGATAGGAAGGGGAGACCAAACCTGTCCTTTTATAACAGCATTAATTCCACCATGAGAGTAGAGCCCTTATGTCCTAACGACCTCTTGAAGGTCACATCTCTTAATATTGTTACAATGGCAATTAAATTTCAGCATGAGTTTTGGAGGGGACACACATTCAAACTATAGCAGATGCTGTTTCCATGGTAATCTCTAAATTTTTTTTGTTTAATTATTTAATTCATGTTTTCATCTTTTAATATAGGTCACTATCAATATGCCTTAATAGGAAGGGTACTAGAAACTATTTTAAAATACTTGTTAAAAAGATTATTCATGGCCTGGTGCGGTGGCTCACACCTATAATCTTAGCACTCTGGGAGGCTGAGGCCGGCGGATCACTCAAGGTCAGGAGTTCAAAACCAGCCTGAGCAAGAGCAAGACCTTGTCTCTACTATAAATAGAAAGAAACTAATAGGCCAACTAAAAACGTATATAGGAAAAAATTAGCCGGGCATCGTGGCACATGCAACTCGGGAGGCTGAGGCAGAAGGATTGCTTGAGCCCAGGAGTTTGAGGTTGCTGTGAGCTTGGCTGACGCCACGGCACTCTAGCCGGGGCAACAGAGTGAGACTCTGTCTCAAAACAAAAACAAAAACATTATTCATTGAATAAAATGATACAGAAGATAAAACTCTGTCTCCTACCTGTCTCTCAAAGCAAATTCTTTAGGTTTTCCTGAGATAATTATATCTAAACCCTTTTCTGTGTATATATATGTGCAGTTGTACCTTAGAGTACAGACAGTGCTTGACTTATCATGGTTCAACTGATGATTTTCAACTTGATAATAGTGTAAAAATGATACACATGCAATAGAAACCATACTTTGATTACTCATACAGCCATTCTGTTTTTCACTTTCAGTACAGTATTCAGTAATTACATGAGATATTCAACGCTTTATTGTTATAAAATGGGCTTTGCGTTAGATAATTTTATGCAACTTTAGGCTGATGTGTTCTGAGTACATTTAAAGTAGGCTAGGCAGCGCACACCTGTAATCCCAGCTTCTCTGGAGGCTGAGGCAGGAGGATAGCTTTGACCTCAGGAGTTCGAGGCTACAGTAAGCTATGATCCTGCCACTGTACTTCAGCCTGGGTAAAGAGAGAGACTGTCTCTAAAACACAACAAAAAAGAAGGTTAAGCTATGATGTTCAGTAGGTTAGGTGAATTAAATATATTTTGACTCACAATATCCTCAATGTACAATAGGTTTATTGGAATGTAACCCCATTGTAAGTGTAGGGCATCAGCATATGTGAATGTTTTTAATAAAAATGAGATCATATATATTGTTCTAACTCTTGATTTTTCAATGCAACAATATATTTTGAAAATTTTTCTATTACATATAAACTTACCGCATTATTATTATTGGCTGCTTGGATTTTTATAGTGTGAATGTACTATAACTTATTTGGTCGTTTTCTCTTGGACGTTTTAGGTTGCTTTCGATTTTTTTGCTTTTACAAATAACACTACAGAGGACATCCTTGAGTATTAATATTTATCTTTTCCATCTTTATGAGTTTTTCTGTAGGTTGTTTACATATTTATAACCACTTCTCTTGTTTTCAGTGAAAAAAGTTGCCTGTGAAGAAGTTTATAATCATCCAGATGCGTCTGTGAGTACTAATATTTCAGACACAGAAAGATCTCCAAAGGATGTTCAGACAGTTGAAGAAGAAGATTCTTTGACTTTATCAGGGCAAGATTCAGAACAGGTTGCTTTAGAACAAGATCTAAATCAAAAAGAAAGGAAAAGAAAGAATCAAGAAGCAGCTAATGAACCGGAAGTAAATAGTCTTATAGGGAATACCACTGTTCAATCAAGCCCTTCTAAAGGAGAAAAACATAAGAGTAAGTATCGCACATATTTTAACAGCCTCTGTGTCACTTGAGAGGATGTGTACAGTAATATGGTATATAACTAGAATACTTTCCTTCTAGGCAACAGCAATTAATAATGCTTATTAATTAGTTCTGTAGTCGTGGTACTAGGTTAAATCCTTTTACTGTTAATTAAAAGAAAAAAATTTATTTATTTAACCAAATTAAAAAAACAAAGTAAAGCAGGGAGATTTTTCTCTGAAGTCTGTTTCTAAGACGTATCGCCTCATATGTATTCCCATTAAAGTGAAACCACATGTATATAGTTAAATGTATGTTGCTTATGTCAATAAATGACAGGTTTTCATGTTGTACATCTACATAGCACCTCTGTGAACCCACAGTGGGTTGTTTAATTTCTATAAATTACTTTGTGCTTTAAAAAAATAGATGTTTTTGCTGTCATGTTTTAGAATAACATACATTTTGTATTTTTAGATAAATGTCAGTCTTTAAGGCCTGAGGTAAATGAAGATGAATGCAATAAGGAACAGCTTTCCTGTTTACAAAACGTAGATGGCATTGTGGGTTTAGCTGCCAGTGAAAAAGTTGAGAAAATAACTGACCCCAGCTCTTCATCAAGGTATCTTCTGCATTTTTTTCTGCTTTATCTACGTCTGTTGATTAGCAAGAGATGTGTGTTGAAGTCTCTAACTGTGATTGTGTATTTGCCTGTTTCTTTTTTCAGTTCTGTTTGTTTTGGCTTCATGTATTTTGAAACTCTATTGTTAGGTGTGTACATACCTAGGATTGTTGTGTCGTCTTGGTGAAATCCCCTTTATTGTTGTGTATTATCCTTTGATATTGCTCTTTTTTCCTGGTGTTTGTCACTATAGCTTTCTTTTGGTTAGTGTTCGAATGGGTTTATCATTTTCTATAAAGGTTTTCTTTTTATCTTTGGTTTTCGTTAGTTTAAGTATGGTGTATTCTGCTGTGTGTGTGCAGTTTAATTTTTTGTTTGTTTGTTTTTGGCCGGATGGCTCATGCCTATAATCCCAGCACTTTGGGAGGCTGAGGTGAGAGGATTGCTTGAGACCAAGAATTCAAGGCTTCAGTGAGCTGGATAACAGAGTGAGACCCTGTCTCTTAAAAAAAAATCTAGAGTAATTAAAGTAGTGGGGTACTGGTATAGGGGTTGACACATCGACTCAGTGGAACTAGGAAGAGAAACTTAGGAATCTTTTTTCTTCTTTTTTATAAAAGTACTTTCAGTTGCTGTTTTATAGGAATCTTTTATATAGTAGAGGTAGCTTTTTGAAATTAGTGGACAAAGATTAAACTAACTGTGCATTAGATTATGATGAGATATGAAAAAGATAGTGTTAAATCCCTATTTTTCCCTCCCACTAGCTTACCAAGAGATTAAAGACAACATATATAAAACAAATCTTTAAAACTTTTAGAAGAAAGGTAGGAACATATCTTTGTGGACCAGGCATGGTAGCTAACACCTGTAATCCTGGCACTTTGGGAAGCTGAGGATTGCTTGAGGCCAGGAGTTCAACATAGCCAAACCCTGTCTCTACAAAAAACAATAAAAAAAAATGTGGGGCATGGTGACACATACCCATAGTCTTAGCTACTTGGGTGACTGACCTGGAGGATTGCTTGGGCCTAGGAGTTCAAAGTTGCAATGAGCTATGATTACACTGCTGCACTGCAGCCTAGGTAACAGAATAAGAACCTGTCCCTAGAAAAATAAAAGAAAGTATCTTGGTGATGTCAAAGATTTCTTAAGACATAGAAAGCACAGACTTTAAAAGATAAGATTGGTAAATTTGACTACGGTAAAATTAAATACTTCTGTTAACAAAGGCTCCATAAAGAAAATAAAAGGTGACCGGGCGAGGTGGCTCATGCGTGTGATCCTAGTGAAGGCAGGAGGATTGCTTAAGGCCAGGAGTTTCGGACCGGCCTGACCAAGAGCAAGAACCCATCTCTACAAAAAATAGAAAACTTAGCTGAGAGCTGTGGCATGTGCCTATAGTCCCAGCTACTGGGGAGGCTGAGGCAGGAGGATCACTTGAGCCCAGGAATTTGAGGTTGTAGTGAACTATGATGATGCCACTGCACTCTAGCCAGGGCAATAGAGCAAAGCTCTGTCTCAAGAAAAAAAAAATAATGTTGAAATTAAAAAAAGAAAGTAAAAGACAAGTTATCAATTGGGAAGTTTTATGGGTAACATCTAGTCAGTAAAACTATATAAAGGGAGGCCAGGTGCAGTGGCTCATGCTTGTAATCCCAGCACTATGTGAGGCTGAGGCAAGAGGATCATTGGAGCCCAGGAAGTCAAGGCTGCAGTGAGCTTTGATCAACCAACACACTCTAGTCTGGACAACAGAGTGAGACCCTGTCTCAAAAAAGTGTGTATATAAATATACACAGAGCGCGCGAGCAACAGTGTGATTGAGAGAAAGAGAGAACTCTGATAAGTCAGGAAAAGACAAACACCCAGTAGAAAACGTGAGGAAAAGAAAATATGGCTAAATGTGAATAGTGCTGGTCAGTACATGGGTATAAATTACATTGTTTTTGAAGTCTTTCGTAATACACTACTTCTTGGTTGGCATAGGGCAGTGTTAACTGCAACTTGAGCTTATTAGAACTGTGTCCTCACTTTATATGACTTTTGGTTAACACAGTACCATGCAAAGCAAGGGCTGCCTGTATCATATTTTAATGATACCTAATTCCTAAATATTACTATGATTTTATACTTGTATTTGTTTGGTGAACCCCATTTAATCAATAATTTTTCATTTTGAAACTTCTTGAACATTTTCACAAGCCTGTTAAATTGTGGCTGTTGCTTTCTTTAAGGGTATAGTTGTTTATAACTTGATACAAGAAGGATCATAGAGAAGCCAACGTAACAGTTCTCATTATTCCGTAACATGAAATATCATCTTCCAAAGTGGTGTTTTGTGTATTTAAAAAATCTCTTAAATAATTAGTATAAAAATATGTATTACTAAGAATTGTTTTGCTCCTTATATATTTTCGTTTCCGTAGTAATCAACAAGATGCCATGTTAGTAGCAACTGAGTCTTCAGAAACAGGCACTTCAGATTTGCCTTCATTAGAAGTTGGAATTAGAACATTGTGTGAAGTGAATAATGCTGAAAGTAATTGTACAGAAGAAAGAAATGTTGACGTAAAGAGTAAATCACTGTAAGTATTTTATGTGGTAGGATTTGTTTATTTCCAAAATTTTGACAACATTCTTAAATGATAATGTTGCTTTATTTAGGGATTAGAAAAGATTAACATGTAGACCATTTAATGTATAATTATAATATATTATGTTCCCTTAAGAGTGAGATGTCAATGTAAGGCTGGGTGCCGTGGCTCATTCCTGTAATCCTAGCACTTTGGGACGCCCAGCTGGGAGGATTGCTTGGGGCCAGGAGTTCAAGACCAGCCTGGGCAACATAGCAAGACCCCATCTCTACAAAACATAAAAAAATTAAGGCTGGGTATGGTGGCTCATGTCTGTAATCCTAGCACTCTGGGAGGCCGAGGTAGGAGGATTGCTTGAGCTCAGGAGTTCAAGACCAGTCTGAGCAAGAGTGAGACTCCGGCTCCACTATTAATAAAAATACAGAAATCAGCCAGGTGTTGTGGCATGCACCTGTAGTTCCAGCTACTTGGGAGGCCGAGGTAGGAGGATTGCTTGAGCTCAGGAGTTCAAGACCAGTCTGAGCAAGAGTGAGACCCCGGCTCTACTATTAATAAAAATAGAGAAATCAGCCAGGCGTTGTGGCATGCACCTGTAGTTCCAGCTACTTGGGGGGCTGAGGTAGGAGGATGGCTTGAGCCCAGGAGGTTGTAGTGAGCTATGGTGACACCACTGTACTCTACATGAGGCAACAGAGTGAGAAAGACTCTGTCAAATAAATAAAATAAAATAAAGTAAAATAAATAAGCAAGCAAACATACATACATACAAACAAAAAAATTAGCCAGGTGTGGTGGCAAATACCTGTAGTCCCAGCTACTTGGGAGGCTGAGGTGGGAGAATCACTTGAGCCCAGGAGTTCAGGATTATAGTGAGCTAAGATTGGGCCATTGCACTCCAGCCTGGGTAATAGAGTGAGACCTTTTCTATATAAAAAATAGCATACGACATCAAGGTTTTTCACTTTATATTTCATTGGAGAATGATTCTCTTTCATCTGATGTTTGATAGTGATATGAATTTTAGGAAGGTGGTTGGTAATTTATGATGAAATTCTGAAATAATTGGAATCCTAAGTATTTTCTGTGAGATTTTACTTGGTTCAAATTTTTTTTATGCCTCTTGTCAAAGTAATAGATTTTAATATTGATGACTTTAAGGAGGTAAGTATGTCTTCCAGTATGCAGATAGTAGTTAAATTATCTTCACTAGAAACAAGATTAAAAGCTACATAAATCCGGGCATGATGGCTCACATCTGTAATCCTAGCACTTTGGGAGGTTGAGGTGGGAGAATTGCTTGAGGCTAGGAGTTGGAGACCAGCCTGAGCAACATAGGGAGACCCTGTCTCTAAAAAAATACAAGTTAGCCAGCATGGTGGTGTATGCCTATATAGTCCTAGTTGCTCAGGAGGCTGAGGATCCCTTGAGCCCAGGAGTTCCAGACTGCAGTGAGCTGTGAACAACAGAGTAAGACCCTGTCTCTCTCATACACACAAAAGAATCTACCTTTGAAGAGATACATAAAGATTTCATATTTCCTTTTTTTCTTCCTCGTAACTGTTTACCTCATATGGGCTTAAAAGTTATTCAGTTTATGAATTATTTTTCAGTTAAGCATAGTAATAATGGGAATCAAACTTTTTTTAAAAATTAAAATATAAAGGTAAATTAGTCTTTGAAATAAATAGTACATTCATATGGTTCAAACATCAGAAGTATAGTAAAGTATAGAACCTGCCAGGTGCAGTGACTCATACCTGTAATCCTAACACTGCTGGAGGCCAAGGCAGGAGGATCTCTTGAGGCCAGGAGTTCAAGACCAGCCTAGGTAACATAGCAAGATCCTGTCTCTACAAAAAGAAAAAACAAACATTAGTCAGATGTGGTGGTGTGTGCATGTAGTCCCAGCTACTCAGGAGGTTTAGGTGGGAGTATCTTTGAATCCAGGAGTTTGAGGTTACCTTGAGCCACTGCACTCTAGCCTGGGCAATAAAGTGAGACCCTTTCTCTAAAAAAAAGAAAAGGATAGAGCAAAATCTCCCTAAACCTGCCCCCTTTCACTCAAATAAGTAACCTATTTTATTTCTTACATTCCTTCAGAGATTTAAAAAAAAGATACACATTTAAGCTAATACAAATTTATATTTTTTGCTGTTTTTAAAAACCTAACAGTAACATGCTATATATAACATTTTGCAATTTTTTTCTTCTGTCTTTCATATTCTTATATAAAAATCTTTCGTGTTCTTTTTATGGTTCTGTGTATGAATACATCGTAATTTGTAGTATATCAGTGCCCTCTGGATCTCTATATAGGTTTCTTAAACAATGCTTATCATCTAGTACCTCTATTTTTTTCACCTAAATGTAAGTATATTTGTAGGGTAAGTTCCTAAAAATGGAATTGCTTGCTCAAATGATGTGTGTGTGCAAACACATTTAAACATACTTGATTTTGATGGATATTACCAAAATGCTCTCTGTAGGAGTTGTACTGGTCTATATTCCCATCGACACTATGAAAGAATACCTGTCTCCCTTAACCACAGAGTATTATCAAACTTGATTTTTATCATCTTGATAGATTAAAAAATGATATCTGAGCATAATATGCTGGCTAGGCGCAGTGGCTCGTGTCTATAATTCCAGCACTTTGGAAAGTTGAGGCGGGAGGATCTCCTGAGGCCCAGGAGTTAGAGACCAGCCTGGGCAACATAGTGAGACCCTGTCTGTATAGAAAATAAAAATACAAAAAATGGACAGTTGTGGTGGCATGAGCTTATAGTCTCAGCTTCTGGGGAGGCTAAGGCAGATCACTTGAGCCCAGGAGTTTGAGGTTACATTGAGCTATGATTGGGCCACTGCACTCCAGTGTGGGTGACAGAAGGAGACCTTGTCTGTTTAAAAAATAAAAAAAGTGTGGTATCCCTATCCCGTCCCTCTTTTTTTGAGCAGGGAGGGATATGTAATTCTTTTTTTCCCCCTCTAGTTTATTTATTTATTTTTAAGAGATGGTGGACTTACTATGTTTCTTAGGCTGAACTTGAACTCTGGGTCTCAAGAGATACCCTAACCTCAGCTTCCTGATTATCTGGGACTACAGGCTCTCGCCACTGTGCCTGGCTTACTTCAGTTTCTTATTTTAAAATTTTATATCCTAAAGAAAAGTTGAAGGAATAGGATAGTGAGCATCTGTATATTATTTCCCTTAGATTCCTTGATTTTTAATATCTTGTCAAATTTGTGTGTTCTTTTTCTCAGTGTGGTTTTAATTTGTACTTATTGGGAGTGAAATTGAATATTTCTTCATATTTAAAACCCATTTTTATTTTTTTGTGAATTGTCCCTTTCTTTTGCTTAGTTTTTCCAGTGAGTTATTGACAATACTGTGTTGTAGGAGCTCCTTATATTTTAGGGAGGTTAGCCTTGTTATATAAGTTACTTACTTGTAGTTTGGCTTCTGACTTAGGTTTTGATGTTTTCGTCATGTAAAACTTTTGATTTTTATGTGATTAGGTTTCCCAATTTTTTTTTCTTTTGTGTCTTTTATCATATTTTAGAAAGACTTACCACACTTTATAGTTATCAAATAACACATCCATGTTTTCTCTGTGATTTTATTTAAATCTTTGATCCACTTGGAATATATTGTCAGTGAACTACAAGACATGGAGCTAATTTTATTTTTTTCCCCCTACCGTTATCCCATTTTCCCATCAATATTTATTTAATCTTATTTAATGTTTATTAAATCTTTATTGTATTTCATCTTATTCTTCCTATTTTGAGATGCTACCTTTATTTATTTATTTATTTATTTATTTGAGACAGAGTCGCACTTTGTTGCCCTGGCTAGAGTGCCGTGGCATCAACCTAGTTCACAGCAACCTCAGACTTCTGGGCTCAAGCCATTCTCCTGCTTCAGCCTCCCGAGTAGCTGGGACTACAGGCATGTGCCACCATGCTCGGCCAATTTTTTCTGTATATTTTTAGTTGGCTAATTAATTTCTTTGTATTTTTAGTAGAGATGGGGTCTCGCTCTTCCTCAGGCTGGTTTCGAACTCCTGACCTTGAGCTATCCGCCCACCTCGGCCTCCCAGAGTGCTAGGATTACAGGCGTGAGCCACCGCGCCCGGCCAAGATGCTACCTTTATTGTATCCTAAAATCATGTATATTTTCTAGATGTGTATTTTATAGGTACGTGTATTTTATAGGTATTTTCTGGAAGTTTCATTTGTCTGTTTTTTAATATATTAGTACCACAGTTTTAAGTGCTGATGATGAGTAGTATATATTTTTTGCTTGTATTTATGTATTTGGTTTTAGAGATGAGGTCTTGCTCTTTAGCCCAGGCTGGAGTGCATTGGTTTGATCACAGCTCAGTGTGGCCCCGAACTCCTGGGCTTAGGTGATCCTCTGGCCTCAGCCTCCGAAGTAGCTAGGACTACAGACACGTGCCACCACACCCAGCTAATGTTTAAATATTTCATAAAGTTGAGATCTTGCTGTGTTACCCAAGCTGGTGTTGAACTCTTGGCCTCAAGTAATGCTCCTGTCTTGGTCTCCCAAAGTAGTTTTTCTTTTGGAGACAGAGTCTTGTTCTGTCACCTGGGCTAGAGTGCCATGGCATTAGCCTCGCTTACAGCAACCTCAAACTTCTGGACTCAAGCCATCCTCCTGCCTCAATCTCCCAAGCCACCATGGCCGGCTAATTTTTTTTTATATTGTATGTATTTTTTAGTTGTCCAGCTAATTTCTTTCTATGTGTTTTTTTTTTTTTTTTTTTTTTTTTTTTAGTAGAGACAGGGTCTTGCTTTTGCTCAGGCTGGCCTCGAACTCCTGAGCTCAAACAATCCTCCCCTCTCGGCCTCCCAGAGTGCTAGGATTACAGGCGTGAGCCACCACACCCGGCCTGTAAATAAGCTTTTAAAGGCGTTCTTTCTGTTCCCGAGTGGGTTATTTTAGAATTTTTTAGAATTTCATTTGAGCATGACTGCATGTTGGATGCAATTTAAATAATGTTTATTTTTTAGGGAAACTGATCAAATGGAAAATGTTAAGCCAGTGTTGAGAAGTCGACTCCAGAGACCTAAACCAAATTTATCACGGGCAATTGGGAAGAAATCAGTTCTTTCCCAAGGCAAAACCGATGCAGAGAGTAAGAATTCACATTCTGAAACTTCAGTTGATAAGGTACGGAGTAAAAATTTCCCCTAAATAGTCTGGAATAAAAATTTTTACCTTGTAATGACAAAGTATTGTTCCTGATGTTAAAATAGATATAAGAAATTACACATTAACATTAGGTTTTTACCTGTCAGTCTCTGTTTCTGCATTTTCTTTAGAACCTGGGACATATCATTTTAAACATCCTCAGTGGTGATATATCTTGTTTACTTATATAAAATTTGCATTCAAAATATTTCTTTTTTTTTTTTTTGAGACAGAGTCTCACTCTGTTGCCCAGGCTAGAGTGCCGTGGTGTCAGCCTAGCTTACAGCAACCTCAAACTCCTGGGCTCAAGCAGTCCTCTTGCCTCAGCCTCCCGAGTAGCTGGGACTACAGGCATGTGCCACCATGCCCAGCTAATTTTTTCTATATATTTTTGTAATTGGCCTATTAATTTCTATTTATAGTGGAGATGGGGTCTCACTTTTATTCAGGCTGGTTTTGAACTCCTGACCTTGAGCAGTCTACCCACCTTGGCCTCCCAAAGTGTAGGATAACAGGTGTGAGCCACCGCGCCTGGCCCCAGCTAATTTTTTCTGTATATTTTTAGTTGGCCAATTAATTTCTTTCTATTTTTAGTAGAGATGGGGGTCTCGCTTTTGCTGAAGCTGGCCTCGAACTCCTGAGCTCAAATGATCTGCCTGCCTCGGCCTCCCAGAGTGCTAGGATTACAGGTGTGAGCCACCACACCTGGCCCAAAATATTTCTTAAACCAGTTGTACATTAATTTATACTCATAACCCTTTTATCTAAACCTGGGCAGTCACATTCCTATTTGTCCATTATAAACTTTATCTGTGTATATAAACATTTCTATAGCTTTTAACCATAATGTGTATAATGTTTAAAACCTTTTTCTTTGGGACTATTTATTTATACTTTCTTGGTGTTTTTAATAACTATATTTAGTTAACATATTATTCATTTACCTAACTGTTCCTCTAATGGTGGATGTTTAGGTTGTTTCCTTTTTTTTTAGTCTTGTAAATAAAAGCAAACATTTTTAAAAAAATTACTTGTAGGCCGGGCGCGGTGGCTCACGCCTGTAATGCTAGCACTCTGGGAGCCCAAGGCGGGCGGATTGCTCAAAGTCAGGAGTTTGAAACCAGCCTGAGCAAGAGGGAGACCCTGTCTCTACTAATAATGGAAAGAAATTAATTGGCCAACTAAATATATATAGAAAAAAATTAGCCAGACATGGTGGCTCATGCCTGTAGTCCCAGCTACTCGGGAGGCTGAGGCAGAAGGATTGCTTGAGCCCAGGAGTTTGAGGTTGTTGTGAGCCAGGCTGACGCTACGGCACTCTAGCCCAGGCAACAGAGTGAGACTCTGTCTCAAAAAAAAAAAAAAAAAAAAAAAAGAGAGAGTTGTGATTTATATGGAAACTAAGTTAAAGGATTGGAAGAGACTGGATAACCATGGCTCTTAAAAAAAATTCTCTTGAATTAGTGTCTGAGAAAGTGGAACAATTAGGGGAAAATATCATAAAAGTCTGGATAGGGCTCATTACTCAGATTGCTTCATGAGTGTTTCAAAGCTTCTACTCTAAAGAAATGAACTTGTAGATGATATATTATGGGGATGGTTTATATGAGAAAGACAGTTAAGACTAAAAAGATTAGTGAATAAATGTTTATTTACATGGTCTAAATTAAGATAAAATGTTTAAAGCATATATGTATGATTTAAAATAATTTATCGATAATCAGCTTTTCAATTACTCAGTCCCAATTATGTCAGACAAGAGAGATTTTCCTGTATTTATTTATGACAATGTGAACTCCATACATTTCCATTGAGAGCCCTATCACTAACAGCTAGATGGGGTGGTGCACACCTGTGATCCCAGCTACTTGGGAGGCTGAGGCAGAAAGATTGCTTGAGGCTGGGAGTTCAAGTTGGGGTGGGTGTGAGTTAGCCCCACCACTGACATGTCTTAGTACTTTGTGCCTGTGCCCCATCCTGCATTTTAGTCTTGCTATCACTATGATTATGTGAACATAAGGAAACTTTTCATTGATAACATCAATTTTCATTGCTTTACCTGTAGTTAAGAGTTAATCTGCATACATAGCACTGATTGGTTCCTTAAAGCAAGGCTCATTTGCATAGGCGGTGATGAATGGTTCACAGGACAACAGTACTGTATGTATGCAAGCATCTCATTGGTTAGTAGAGTAAGACTATGTTTGTGAATTTGTGGGCAGGAATAGTGGGGAGGAGCAGGTCCTTATTGAAGCTGGAGGAGGCACCTCTCCCAGATTCCCAGGTCTGGCCCAGGCCACAGAAATATATTTTACTGGTGAAGTGGCCACGCTCCCCACCAATCCTCATCTCTGCCAGCACAATAGAGCCCATGGTGGAAGGGCAAAGGGGTCATGTGAGGGGAGTGGGGCCGGGAAGGAGGAAGAACAGCATGGTCGACTCACCTGCCAGGGCCAGCTGTTGGGGCTCACATCTTCGCCTCCAACCACCCTAGACACCTGGGGTGGGTAAGTGGGGATCCCACAGCTGAGAGCTGTGATAAGAGAAAGGGTCGTGAGTCCAGGTAGCAGTGACCCAAGCAACGTACACTACGCTCACAGCATTCCTACCCCTTAAATAGAAAATCTTAGTTCTGGAAGGATCCCAAGAGATCATAGAGTTCTGCTCTTTGCTCTGGTTCTTTTGAACTGCACTCCAGCTTTCTTATAGCTATAGGACTGCATGCAAGGGGGGCGGGGAAGGGGAGAGCAGAAGGCAGGAAGGTCCCATTCCCGCCCCACCGGGGGCTGGAAAACCAGGGTCTCTGGGTGACAGGGCTTACCTCCAACTACCAATGCAGACAGCAGTAGGGTTCTGATCATGGTGTGTTCTTGGGGTTCTGTAAGCATGGCCCTGGCTAATGCCCTGGTCTTATGGGCAGGCTTATCAGTGAGATACACTGGGAACTCACAAGATGGGGATTTTCCCAAAGCCCAGCACAAAAGGCAGCTGTGTCCAAATGTTATTTTCTATTTCATTGCAACCATCACCTAGGAAATACTTAGAAAAAAAATGCCAAAGGTAGGTATTGGAATATGGGTTCTATCTGCTTTCAAGAGGTGATAGCGTGTGTTAGGGGAGGAAGAAAAATATTGGTTGTTGGTCCTTGGGGTTGTGTTTGTTTGTTTGTTTGTTTGTTTTTTTGAGATAGGGTCTCCCTCTGTGATCCAGGCTAGAGTGCTAGAGTGCCGTGGTGTCAGCCTAGCTCACAGAACCTCAAACTCTTAGGCTCAAGCGATCCTCCTGACTTAGTCTCTCAATTACCTGGGACTACAGGGGTATGTCCCCATGCCCAGCTAATTTTTTCTATTTTTAGTTGTCCAACTAATTTTTTATTCTATTTTTTACTCGAGATAGGGTCTCATTCTTACTCAAGCTGGTCCGGGGCTACTGACCTCAAGCCATCCTCCTGCCTCAGCCTCCCAGAGTGCTAGGATTACAGGTGTGAGCCACTGAACCTGGCTTTGGATTGTGTTTTGTAAGAAAAGATTAAGTTGGCGTGCTGAACAAACAGTATTCTAGTCCAGTCGTTCTCAAGGTGGCTGGGTTAGCCTGATGGGGGACATTTGACATCTGGAGACATTTTTGGTGTCATGGCAGAGGTTGATGCATTATTATCATCTGGTGGGTAGAGAACAGAGATGCTGCTAAACATCCTACAATGCACAGGACAGCAAAGACTTGCTCAGCCCCAAATGTCAGTGGTGCTGGGGTTGAGAAAGCCTGTCCTAGGCCATGCCATGGCTTGCTTTGTGACATTGGATGAGTCATGTAAGTCTCAAGGCCAGGCTACCCATATGTGAAACAGGGAGAGAAACCTGTGTCCAGTCTGTTTCACGACATCGTGGTGAGGATTTGCATGATGTGGGGAACGTGCTACGCAGCAGAGGGGCAGGCAGACCCACACCACTGAGGTTTGGCAGCCCCAGTGATGGGGCGAAGGAGCACCCTGGCAGAGGAGGGCTTTGTTGGGATGGATCAGGTTGGGTTTCATTGTCTGCTCCTAAGACAACAGAAGTTTGCACTTGCCCAATGACTTTGTCTTCCACGTGGGGTCAAAACAAGAGCTTCTTCCAAAGGAGAACAAACAAAGGCAGGCAAGCCGACACTCACCAAGCACTCACATTTGTTATCTAATCTAAGCCTTAGAAAACCCCTTAAGAGGCTCCCTTATTTCAGAAAGGGAAGCTGGGTTCAGACACGTCAAGTGACTTGCCCAAGATCACACAGCTTCTAAGTGGCAGAACGGGGATTTGAACCGATGTTGGTCTGATTCCAGCATTGTGCATCACCTCCTAGTACTACCATAAGCCCCTTGTTGGTGGGGAAGGTGGAGTAAGTGAGCGGGTTTCCTGATGGACTTTCTTGCTCTTCCTGAGACCGTCACTGTCGTTGCTTTCGGGCAGAGCACAGTGCCGGGCAGGCCAGGTGCTGATGAGCCGGCTCTCCTCTGTGTTCAGAGACTCCAGTTTTTGTCTCAGCTGGAAAAGCAGAGGGGAGGGTGGACTTGAACTCTGAAGACCTGTGTTCAAGTCCTTGCTCGGTCGGTTTGGAGCGCTGTGGCCCAGACAAGGCATTTATCTTCTGGACCTTAGTTTCCGAGATAGCAGTCCGGGCTCGGGTTGCAGAGCTGTCGTGTGGGCAAGAAAATGGGTGTGAAAGGATTTCTCAGTCTCCCAAGGACCATGCAAATATGAGGGCAGTGAGGTGCAGAGTCCCACTGGACTGGGTGTCGGCAGACCCGGGTTCCAGTCCCAACGCCACCCCTGACTCCCTGTAGCAGTTTGGACTCTTGTTTACAGTCTGTAGCAGTCGCTGCAGAAAACGATCGTTTCGGAAGTCTTGTTTTATCTTAAAGGTTAATATGAATTTGTCATCCTGCTCCCCGTATCCGTGTTTGTTTTAATATAAAAATAAGGTTTTTCCTTTATGAGGCCGCGGAACAAACGCCGGTGTGGCACATGCCATGGGTTTGCTGAGTGACCTTGGGCAATTCACACGGGACTCCTGGCCTGGGGTTGCCCGTCTCAGGAGAGGAACACAAGGCCAGTCTGTTTTACCACTTGCTGTCAGGATGTGAAAGTGACATAAAACTTCACTCAAATTGGCTTAAGCCAAAAAGGTCATTAAAAATCCAGCAGCAGAGGTGGCTTCAGGCACAGCTGGATCCTGGGCCCTGACGACGTCCCCAGGACCTGGCTTCTCTCCATCTTGTGGCTCTGCCTGTTGCTGTGAGTTCCATCCTCAGGCTCTGTTGAGTGGCCTGTGGCAGCCCCAGGGTCTCTCTTCCTTGGGGACAAGATCACTGCAGAAATCTCTGACCCAAGGCTTCTCAACTGCAGTCCCATAGGCATTTTGGGCAGGATGACTCTTTGTTACGAGGGCTGTCCTGCACATTGCAGGACGTTTGGCAGCACCCCTGTCCCCACCCACTAGGTGCCAGCACCCCACCCCCAACTGTTGCGATAACCAAAATGTCTTCACACATTGCCAAAGGTACCCTGGGGAACAAAACCACCCCTTCTCTTCCTTTCTGTCTCCTTTTGCTGTTGTAGCCTCAAATCCCTGCATCCTCAAACCCAGCATGAGTGAGAGCCTTCTGGAAGCTCCCTGAAGACCTCCTGTGACCTCTCTGATTGGACCTGCTTCGGGGCACCTGCCCATCCTTGAACCAATGGTTGTGGTGGGGGAGGGGATGCCATGCACCGATTGGCCAGGCCCGGAGCACATGCTCCACTGAGACCACCGAGACCACCAGAGCAGGGATGCCCAGGGTCAGCACCTGAACCGAAATCCAGGCTTCTGTGCTAGACGGGGATGACATGGGGGCTGGGAGGGCAGAGAGCAAGTAGCCACTCTAGTCCTCTTCCTGCCCTGCCCCAGAGCTCATTCACATATTATTTGACAGCAACACAATCTGTCAAGTTCTCACCGGGGCTGGATCTGTGAGGTCTCAGTGGGGCAGGCAGAGCCAGATGTGAAATTCCCACGGGGCTTTCGCAGCCCAGCGGTGAGGGGCGTGGGCGTGGGTCCTGGTGCCCCTGTGGCGACTGTGTGTTTGGATCCCAGCTACTGAGTGTGGGCTGGACCTGTGGCGGCGGCAGCACAGCTCAGGAGCCGTTAGAGATGCAGAATGTCCCACCTTCAGCATCTGCGGTTCGCCGGGACCCGCAGGTGAGCCCGTTCCTCTGCCCAGCATGGTTTGAGAAACTCCGGGTGAGGGCAAGTTCCACCCCTCTGTTCCTGGCTTTCTTCTCCTGTCTCGCAGACACAAGGCCGGCACCGTGCGTCTCTTAGGGTCGTTAGGACCGAATAGCGGTTTGCTCACTCAGAGTGCTCAGAACAGTCAGTGTGCAGCGAATGTTCATGCTTAGTGCCTGAGACCCGCAGCCCTCGGTTGTCAGGATAGAACAGAATTCTTCAAACTTCTCCATCAGACAGTCCCATAGATCAGGGGTTGGCAAGCGTTCGGCGTAAAGGGCCAGACAGTAAACATTTTAGGCTTTCAGGCCATATGGTCTCTGTCGCAACTTGTCAGCTCTGCCATCGTGGTGTAAAAGCAGCCATATGGGCATAGCTCTGTTCCAATAAAACTTTATTTACAAAACAGATTTGCGTCGTAGGCTCCAGTTTGTAGCAAAGTGATGATCTGGGGTCTAGCACACAGCAGTCACCACAACAAAATGTCTCAGAAGCCTCATTCTTCATCTGGAAAGCTTAATTGGAATTTTGTGACTTTGTAATGTAGCTGGGTTTATTTTAATATAATGTTGTTTTCTTCCTTCCAGATCTCTGCAGAAAACAGATGCTGTAGGGAGACACTGTGTGTGTATTCTCTGCCTGCACGCAGCTCCCGGCCCACGGTGAGAACGTTTGTAGACACGTGTCCCAACCTGATAGGAACTAGACCCCAAGGACGTGCTGGGGGCCTGAGGCCTGCAAGGAGTGAGGTTTCCTCTCCTGAGGAACCAAACAGAGTGGGAAGATTTGCAGGAGTCCAGGGAGGGAGAAGTTAGTAGCAATGACTCCTTCTATTTGCAAGCCTCTGTTATTTCACTGGCTCCCAGTAAGGAGACCGAGCATGTGTCCATTTTACAGATGGGAAAAACTGAGGCTCAGAGAGGTCAGGCGACTCAGCCATTGACATTGCCTGTCAGTGGCAGAGTTCAGGGCTCCAGCCTGGCGAGTGCCTTCCCTCTGCCCTGCCACAGTTCATGCTACTAATCTGAGGCAGAGAATGCGGATGGTGGGTTGCCAAGATGGCCCTGGTTATTCACACTTTCTGCATCCATGCCCTTTGCCACGTGACTTCACAGTGCCCGCCCAGGGGAGGGGTAAGATTCTTGCAGAGCCAAGCTGTCCCAGCCTGACCCATACTGGGTCAGCCAACACCCAGCCGATCCCTGGCATAAGAGTGCGTCCAGCCCAGATCAGCAGGGCTACCTGACTCAGCGGCCACTGCCACAGATGCGTGAGCGCTAACTGCCCACCACTGGATGGCACTAGGGGCTGGGGGTTGGCTGTTAGGCAGCACTATCATGCTACGGTCGCTGGTGCAGCGGCTGAAAGCCTTTTGTGACTGTCTGGGAGCGATAATTCTCCTCCCAGGGCCCTGTCTCTTTGGGCTCTTCGCCATCTCTAGGGGAGAGTCCATTCCCTCGCCTGTTCCAGCTGCTGGCGGCTGCCTGCATTCCTGGGGGCGCCCCCCCCGTCTCCAAAGCCAGCCACAGCATCTTCAGATCTCTCCCTGAATCCGAGTCCCGGCTCCCGTTTTCATGTCTCCCTCTCTGACCCTCCTGTTTCCCTGGTGAGGACCCTCGTTAGTTACACCCGGCCCGCCCAGATCACCCAGGATGAGCACCCTGGATCCTTAATGTAATCATATCTGAAAGGTAAGGTGACATGTTCACGCGTTTTGGGGAACTAGGATGTAGACACCTTTGGGAAGGCATCGTTCTGTCTACCGTAGACAGGCATTGATTCTTGGGCACAACAGTGGATCTTGTCCCTAAATCTGAGAAGTTGACACTGTTGTTGAACAAACAAAACTGTGGCTTGTGTTTCACCCTGTTGCTAACAAATGGTCGTTTTGATGATTCAATCACATTCCTGAAAGTTTATGAGAACGTGGGGCTGGAGGAGCTGCGGCTCAGCCCTGCACGTGTGCGTCTCGCGTCGTTAGGGAACATCTCCCTTTCTCCTTTTCGTTACCGCCTCGGTCAGGGCCATGTCATTTCTGTCCTCAGAACACAGTGCCACCAAGCCCGACCACGGCACATGGCCTTCTGTGAAGGGCCTTTGCTCACTGTCCTTGCTAGGGTGACCAGGCGTCTTGATTTTCCTGCACTGAAATACTTGTGTCTTGGAAAATTCCTCAGTTCAGGATGAATCAGGATAGTTCGTCACACTGTTCTGCCCCCGCTGTTACGTCCTGGCAACCCCAGCTGCTGAAGTTCTCTTCCAAAGTCACTGTGACTTGGCTCATGCTGTTCCCTCAGCTGGCGTGTGACCCCTTTTGTTGTTCTGTAGGGTGTTGATTAGGATGTGCTGAGCTGCAAGTAACTGAAAGCCTACTACAGTGGCTAAAATGAATGTAGATTTATCTTTTTCACCTAGCAAGACATTCAGAGGAGGAGAGTTGC
The DNA here is from genome assembly GCA_963574885.1 of Lepilemur ruficaudatus. Classification (NCBI taxonomy): domain Eukaryota; kingdom Metazoa; phylum Chordata; class Mammalia; order Primates; family Lepilemuridae; genus Lepilemur; species Lepilemur ruficaudatus. The sequence continues at coordinate 23,755 of CAUYRT010093736.1, forward strand.
AGGCGTGGGATCTGCAGCTTGATGAGGTCTGAGCTGACATTTCTGTAATTCTCTTGGCCACAAGATGGCTGCTTCAGCTCCAGGCATTGCATCCACAGTCAAGGCAGGAAGAAGGGGAAGGAGGGGCATCATCTGTGTCTGACCCCTCTTATCAGGAAACATTTGCTTTTCCAGGGGATTTTGCCTTACACTGCAGGCAGCAGAGCACGGTGGACAAGAGCATGGGCTCTGAAGCCAGATTACCAGAGTCTGGATCCCAGCACCACCGCCTTCTGCTTAAACCTCCTTGGGAAGTCACTAACCCTCTCTGGCCTCAGTTTTCTCATCTGTTAAATGGTGATGATGTTAATAGCAACCTACCTCATAGTGGTTTGGAGGTTTGAGATAATAAATGTAAAACATACAGAACAGTGCCTGGCACATACTAAGTATTCAACAAATGTTAGATATTATTTAATTTTTATACCTTGTAGGCCAGAACTGAGTCCCATAGCTCCCTAACTACAGGGGAGCTGGGGACAGTAGTGGTTAGTGTATAACCTGCAAGGTAGAGATGGGCACAAAGGAAGGTAGCTGGGAATGAAGTTTGGGTCAAGCAAACAGGGGTACTTTCTGGACTTGGGCACCTTCCATTCACATTTTAAGGCTCAACTTGGGCGTCACCACGTCCAGGAAGCCATCCTGGATTCCTCCTGCCAACTAACAGTAGTTTAAGTGTCCCGCTCCTGTCGTCCTGGTCTATGTTTCTATTTTCACGTGTGTACTAGGGAACTCAATGGTCTATTTGCAGGTCTGTCTCCTGCAGAGCTGGGATCTTGTCTGAACCACCTCTGGACTCCCAGCTCCGAGGGGCACTAGGCTACTTGTAGGCCCTGTTGCTTACTGCGCAAATAAAGTCTTTCCTGAGCATTGCCATGGCATCGTGGGGGTGTGGGAGTTATGTCAGATGCCCCCGTCTGGGGGACAAAGTCTGATGGAGACACGGGACAACACCTGGGCCAGTGAGAGGCGGCTGTGGCCAAGGGCTCCCCTCGGAGGGGCTCAGAGGCGGGGGTGGGGCTCCTCCGCGGAGCAGCACTTTCTCAGGCACGCCTCAGACCAGGGACCCCTGCAGCCTGGGTCAGGTTCCCCACCTGGAACGTGCCTCGCTGGACACTGGGTCCCTGTTGTATCTGGTCCTGTGTGCCCTCCAGTCAGCCTTAGGACTGTCCCTTCCTGAGGCTCTCAGGGCTCACGCATTGCCAGCCGTCCACACCTGTCCCCTGCCCCAGCTCTTTCCTCTCTCCGGGCCTCTTTTCCCCACCTGTCTAATGCAGTGGCAGCTTGTCCAGCCCTGACCCCTGTGACTCTATGTGGAAACCATTGCTTTCCTCAAAGCTGCACCCTCTGAGCGGGAGCTGCAGCTCCTCCTCCTGTACCCACACCATGCCCAGCATGGGGACCAGCATGGGTCAGAGCAGGGAGCCCAGGCCACCTGCAGCCACAGGGCCCGTGCTGGGTCAGGGGACCTGCTAGGGAGCTCCTTCCTCAGGGAGCCCGTGGTTGTCCCTGAGCTCCGGGCATCCTCCTTGGCCTGGGGAGTCTGCCCTAGGAGTCCCCATCCTCCACCTGCAGCTGGGGGGCTTGAGGACCCGTCAGGCCCCTCTGTGGAGACAGGATCAGAGAAGCGAGTAGTCTGATCAGGGTCTCACGGGTTCCCAGCTTGTGACGTGGAGCCGCTTTGCATGTCTTGAGTGAGGCCCCAGGGGCTGGCAGGTGTCTCCTCGAAGCCAGATGGAAGTAGAGGGGCTTAGAGAGGGTTGGGGGCTCGGCAAAGGCCCGGCGCTCAGTGAGGGGTTACAGGTTCAGCGAGGGCTGGGGGTTCAGTGGGGGTTGGGTGTTTGTTGACGGGGCCAGGACAGGACTCCGTGCTGGGAGGGTTTTAAGGAACCATCTCTCTTGGTCCCTGGATCACCCTGGGCCTCTTCCTTCCTCCACCTGCTTCCTCCACCGGGCTGGGCACAGAGGTCGTGTGCAGGCCGAGGCTGAGGGCCCTGGCTTGGGGACAGCTGGGCCCTGGCTGGGACAGCTGGCCCCTGTCTCACGTTCCGAGGACTTGAGGTCCATATCTGTCACCAGGCCAGCGGGGCCCGAGCTCTGGAGCCTGAACTGAAGCCCCAGCCTTTCCAGCTCCCTCCATGCCTCGTTCCTGAGACCCCTTCCGGGAGGGTGTTCGGGATTCTGATGTCCTTCCCTTGGGGGAGGGGTGTTGGAAGGCAGTAACCTGAACTCTTGCGCTGAGAGTGGTGGCATCCCAGGCACTGGGTAGCGTGCAGGGCTGGCATGTCCCAGGAACTGCACTTCCAGGACGCTGCCCTCCCAGGCAGGACCTGTGAGGAACCCCGGGCTGCTGTAGTACCACCCATGGCCACCCAGGGGCAGCCGTGCCCAGCCCAATCCCAAATTCCAGCTCCCCAACCCTGCCTCAGGGTGTGTCCAGCAGAGGGGGGCGCTCCACCTGGAGCCACTGGGCTGGAGAGACCCCAAATCCTAGCCTCCCCACTAGCACTGAGCAGATGGGGACACCGAGCCCCAGTGGATGATCTGTTCAAAGCCACACAGGCAGCTGCTGGTACCCACCCCCACTCCCCTAACCCCCGGGAGTTTTCTTGGCCTGCCCAAGACTTTGCTCAAGACCTGTTACACACCTGTCTCTGTGCGTAACAGGTGCGCCTGGGGGGCTATAGGGTGCAGCAGTCCAGAACCCCCAGGGCCTTAATGCTACTTCCGGCCGCCGTGTTGTGTGCCGTGGCCTCCTTTCTGCTCTCGAGGCAGGGTTGGTGGAGGGTTAGGCTACGGGCTGCGAACTTGCAGCCTGGGCCCAGATCCTGCCGCCCCATGCGCCTGTGTGCCTCTGGGAGGCTCTCCAGCCTTCCTTGTTCCTATCTGCAAAAGAGGAATAAAAATACCCGGCCCGCCATAAGCTCACCGTGAGGATTTAAATGAGCCAATCTATGCAAAGCACTAAGACTAGCACCTGGTGACAGCATGTGGGCATCAAAAGCCAACCTCTTGCATTGGTAATGGTCCCTGCACTTCTCCCAGGCTCTGATGTGACTGTCCCAGCACCCAGATGGCCCTGTCCCTGTCTCCTCCTTCTCCAGTCCCTCCCCTGACCCACTAACCATCAAGAACCACACACACATAGGAATATAGAATTTTATCTTATTTTAGTTAAAAAAAATAATCGTACCACCGAATGAAGAAGTATTTTTTGGGGGGGCAGTGAGAAGGGAGGGAAAAAATAAAAAGCAAAGAGCCAAAAGGAAAAGAAAATTTTATATCCATCTGTATAAACATATCCGCTAAGGCAAACGCAACCCAGGGCCAAGGCTGTGCCGGGCTCAGTCCCTCCTCAATTCTGCAGATTCTAAGGCCAGAAAAATAAAACCTCTGCAAGTCCAACAGAGCTCCACAGACTCCTGGGGCATTTTACTAAAATAAAGAGTTATTGAGTTTAAAAAGCAGTGACGATGCTGTTATGACACACACTGAGAGTTGCATAATGTGGCCTCGGGGGCCGTGCACTTGTTTGGACTGGGTGACGGTCACGGCTTCACGACACAGCAACGGACACACACACATGTGAGCAAGCACACGGGGCGCTGCGGCAGAACCGAGCCGGTGGCACAGGGGACTGGGGCCTCCGGGCCCCCTTGGGGTGGGCATGGCAGGCAGGTCCCGTCGCTGGTGACAAGGCGGTGGACATCGATTGGGGAAGGCAGGCGTGAGAGGGCGGAGCAGGGCCCCGCCGCTGCCTGGAGCATGCAAACACGCTTAAAGCACTTCTTGGGCACTTACAGGACAATCAACACGAAGCGCTGGTTTTTTTCCCTACGGAGGCGCCGAGTCCTCCTCCCACCCTACTCTCTCCAGGGCCCCCTGTGACCTTCAGGGCATTCTGGGGCTAGGGCTGGTGCTAGGGAAGGTGTCTCTGCCCCCCCCACCCCGAGCGGTCCTTGCCCACGATCCCATGGCATGCCCGGCAGAGGGTGGGCCCGTGAGGTAGATCGGCACAGCTGCCCTCACCTTGCCTGGCTGGGCCCCAGAGACCTGGGGTCCCCATGTCAGCATGGGGTGGTCCCTTCACTAAAACAGCCCCCCCATTCTAGCAGATGGAGGAGGCAGAGGCAGGAAGAAAGGTCCTGGGGAGGGGGCCCCCTCGTGCCCCGCTCCATGGGGGTGGCCACGACTCTTTCCATCTCCGAGGGCCCCGGTGGCAGTGCAGCCACTGGCTGAGGGCAGGTGGCCCTGGGCACGGCGGAGGGGTGTGTGGAGGGCGGACCCACAGGGCGGGGAGGGATCCAGGGCCCAGGAGCTGGGCCCAGAGCAGCATGGGAGCAGGCAGCAGGGCAGCCAGGGGCGAAAGCCGCAGGGATTGCCAGGGAGGGCCAGGCAGGGGGCGGGCACTGGTGTCGAAGCCTCAGGGGCAGCAGGAGGGAGCGGGGAGCAGCCGGGCTGCCTCGGGGAGACCCCTCAACTTGCCCTGCTCACAGGATGTTTAGGTTTTTAGTAGTGGTCCTGTGACACAGGGTGAGGACTCGGGCTCAGCCCCCCGTGCGCCCGCCCTTGCCCGCGGGGCCGGCGAGGTAGATGCGGCCGCGGCGTCGCTACTTGAAGGTGGACTGCAGCTCCTTGAAGGCCGCCTTCCGCTGCTTCAGCTCCTCCGCCTGCTTCTTCCTCTCCTCCTGCTCCGCCTTGATCTCCTCCTCGAAGCGGCTGGACTCGTTGATGGCCTGGACCTGCAGGGGTGTTGGGGTCGGGGGTCAGGGCTGTTGGGAGTCTCTGTGCTAAGGCTGCTCTCTCTGGGGTCCCCTCGGGCCCAGGCTTGTCCGGCCAGGCAACGCGCGCAGCTCTGGGCCTGGGCCAGGCACTTCGTTCACCTGTCAGAGGCTCAGTGTCTCCACTTAGAACCTGGCGCCCAATGCCCCTGACCTCAGGGATTCCTTGTCTGACAAGGAGGTAATGTATAGTCAGTGGCTGAGCGGGTCCACTGTCCGGCAAGTGGGGCTCCTGCTGCCGCTGCTGGCTGTGTTGTTTCCCATCTGGGGAGCCCGGCCGCACACCCCATTCCACTGAGGAACCCTGACATGTTCCATCAGTGCTTGTAAGGCCAGAGGGACGCAGAGGCGGCCTCTGGAAGGAATATCCTTAGCTCAACATGGAAAGAGGGAGAAACGAGGAAAGGTGGGTGTCCCGGGGCCCTGGGTAGGCAGGACCCAGGAGCCACTAGACCACACTTGTCCCCTCCACCTAAGCATGTGCTGACAGGGGAGGGTGTCATGCATGCAGGTGGCTTCTGGGCCCCCCATGCTTCTTCCAGGCTGGGGCTGGCAGGGACAGTGTCTCCAAGGGGCCCTGGGGAGCCCATGCCATTTCGGAGCCCTCCCTCCTTAGGGCCAGTCCTTTGGGGTAGCACTCGGTGTGTCAAGATGTCCCCGTCCCCTCTAAAAGAGTACACACCCCTCATCTACCCCTCTGGCAGGTGAGAAAGGGGCAGCTGGGAAGGATCGCAGCCTGGAACGGAGGGGACAGAAGCCAGGGGTGCTGCAGGCCTTGCCTAGCCCAGCAGGTATCAGCTCCCATCCGTCTGCAGCCTCAGCAGGGACAGGAAGGGGACGTGTTAACCCTCAAGTCGACCCAGAGGCCCCTGTCCTCGAGCTGGGGTCAGGGCACCCCTCGGGCTCCTCACCTTGGCCTCAAAGAAGCTCTTGGCCCCCTTGACGCCCTCGGTGGAGACGTCGATCTCGGAGAGGCGGGCCAGCACGCAGAGCCCGCTGTCCTCCTGCAGCTCCCCGGCCGCTGCCTTGCGGAAGATCAGGAGGAACTGCAGGGCAGAGGCACGCGGTGTGAGGGGTGGGGAGGGGAGCCCAAGTCCCTGGCCACAGCCAGGCCCAGCCTCAGGCCACCCCTGGAGAAAGGGACGGGGAGCCAGAGAGCTGGTCTCTTCCTCATGCTCCGCGCCTGTCCCTCCTGGCGCCTCCGCTTGCCCATCTGCGTAGCGGGAGGTCGGGTGACTCAGCTCCTGCCTGCCCAGGATCCTGGGACACCGCGGCCCTGCTCCTTCCATACCCATCTCGCGCCAGCAAGGCTGCAACCTACCTACCTCTTTTCCTTCTCTCCCACGGCTCCCAAATCTGCTCTGCACTCATTTATCGAGTCCTAAAGCTACTAGGATTGAGTCCGTTTTGCAGAATAAGAAAGGCTCAGAGGCAGTAAAACACTTGCCCAAAGCCTTGGGGCCAGAACGTACCAGAAGGTCTTGAACCTATGTCCTCTGACTCCAAACTGTTACCTTGCACCACCCACACCTCCCTCCCTGCCACTCATCCCTCCAGGGGCCCCGCCACATCTCTCCTTCCCTGCCTCCTTCCTGCTCACTCTCCCAGGGCCTGCTAGAGCCTGTGATGCCTGGGTCCAGCACCACTGCCGTCAGGCCTTCAGCTTCCTCTTCCTCCCCCCAGAACAGGCCTGTGCGCAGCTCCTGTCAGAGTGACATCCTGAGCCTAAAGTCACCAGCACTGTGCCTGTCCCGCCTTTCCCCCCAAAACACAGCACTGTGTTAGTCCCCTCTTTGGTGTCTGCCCCTCTGTGCCCCTTCCGTGTGCCCCAGAGCTTGCTCTACGCGGCCCTCTGCAGCCTCGCTCAGCCAGGCACCAGCCAGTCACAGCTGGCTATTCAATGACAGTGTCATTCAATGGCAAAGGCGGGTGAGTCTCTCCCTGGCCACTGTGTCCTCGGGTGTAGCCGCTGATGGGGAGGGAGTCTGGGGACAGGGCTCACCTCCCGGAAGCTGAGCTTGCTGTCGAAGTCCTCATCCACCTCCTTGATCATGTTTTTCAGGCCCAGGTGGGTCTGGGGCGCCCCAAGTTTCTCCATCATGAGCTTTAACTCCATCAGGTCGATGAAGCCGTCCCGCCCGGCATCATACCTGTGGGGGCAGAGAGAGAGGCCTAAGGACATCTTGGCACACCTCATACCTTTCCAGACAGAGAGGCCACAGCCTGAGTGCAAGGAGCCCCGGGGCTCAGAGGGCATCTCCCACCAGCCATGTCATCCTGTCACAGCTGGAAGGGACCTCAGCCCAGGTAGAGTTCTGATACACAGCTCTGCCCCCTTTGGTTCCCTCTGATGATGGGGAACTCACCACGTGGCCTGGCAGCCCCCTGCAGGTTGAACAGTGCTAACTTTTGGGCAAGCCTGTGCATAAGGACGCTGAAACCACAGCCTTCCTGTACTGCCTGTGACGTGGGCGAACAGCGAGAAGGAATTTACAATACCATGGGGGTGTGGACCCTGGTCCGAGGTCAACACGCACTGACCATCTCCAGGACAGGCTGGTATGCCAGCGTCTCCATGGGCACTTGGGGGACATCTCGGCCCCACCATGGTGGCAGAGCCTTGTGGGCAAGGGCAGGGTTTCTCAACCTCAGACTATTAACATTTTGGACAGGATGATTCCTTGCTGTGTGCGCGGCGGGGGGTGGCAGGGGGCTGTCCTGTGCATTGTAGGATGTTTAGAGAAGCATCCCTCCTGACAGTGACAGCCAAAAATGTCTCCTAGACATCACCAAATGTCTCCTGGGGGGCAAAAGCATTCCCAGTTGAGACGCGCGGGGACAGTGGGTGCGGCATGGACACGGAAAGCAGCCTCCTTCTGTGCAGAAAATGCCTCTTCTCACTCAGCACCCTCCACCTTTGGGTGTCTACTTCATGCCCCCAGCTTAAGCTCGGTACTGGGGGGAGGGTAAAGAGCACACAGTAGGTACTCAAAAAATGTTGAGTGAATAAATAATACACAAATGAACGAAGGGATGTCTAAGACAAGGTCTCTGCCTTTGTTGAGTGCACGTCCAGGAAGGAGGCAGAAAGCAGGGGCAGAGGTCACGGGGAGGCCTGGGGCATGTTCAGGGAACGGCGAGCAGGGTGCCTGCAGGGAGTGGCAGGGAGTGGCCGAGAGCAGGCTGGGCAGCTGATAACAAGCCTAGGCCTGGAACACTGAAGTTCTTTCTTCAGCCACCAATGGCGGGACAGACTCAGGGACAGGGTGGGGGGCAGGGTCTAAATGTCCCGCTTGACTGGCCTCCAGGCCCATCCCCTGAGTGGGAGCTGCCACTGGTGGCTGGAGCACACGGCTTGCTGGGCGGGGGCGCTGTCTGCGCGGCCCAGCCATCTTTATCAGGCTAACCACAGCCCGTCCTGCCTGTGTCCCGGCGCAGCTAGGGCCAGTGGTCTCAGGGTTGGTGAAACGGGTTTTTCTGCACCTAAAGAAGCCTTGTACAGTCCCCAAGGCCTCGAGCTGGCTGAATGACAGTGTTGGTGACAGCAGTATGGCACAGAGGGTTGAGTTCCAGAAACCTATGTCCTGGGGATTTGAGACGCTACACAAACACACATCTCATTCTCGTGCCTTCTTCCAGCGCCCTTTGCACTCCTCTAGCTATGCGTACTTTGAACATCCAATAGCAACCACTTACCAAAATCTGTCCTTGTGCCAGGAATTTTATTTTACTTAATCCTCATAATAACCTTATTTCACAACGGAGGCTCAGAGAGGTTAAGCAACCTGCCCAAGGTCACACAGCCGTAAGGAAGGAGTTGGGCTTCCACCCCAGGTCTGTCGGGCTCATAATCCCACACATTTGCTCTGTGCCCAGCCCCTCCCGCACGTGTCCTGGGCTGCGGCAGAACACAGACGTCTGTCTGGAGCGCTGAGGGGAGCATTTGTGCGAGGGGTATAAATAGTTCACGAGCAAGTGAGTCAGTGGTTGGAAGCCATGAGGCATAGGAAGGGTGGGTCTTGAGCGCCCTGGAGGGAACACAGGGTCCTGAGGGCTTCTTTGCCATCACGGGGTGGGGGCAGGGCTTAGGGCGGACGAGCCAGCTGTCCCTGTGGGCAGTGGCCACGGCTGGGGGTTAGAGGGTGTGGGACTCAGAGGAGCAGGCAGATCGAAGCTCCTATAATCCCACCTCCACCCGGAGGGGCCAGTCTCCGGAGCCTGTGGTGGTCAAGGGGCCAGGCGGCTGCTTAGCCAAGTGCCGGGCACACAAAGCTAGCTCCAAAAACGGCAGCTGCCACCACTAAAATGAGATTTAATTGCCTTTACTAAACTCCCAATATGCGCCAGGCACTTTCTCCTTACAACCCGTGTGCTCAGCGACCCTGGCCAGTCTGGATTATGGAAGAAGGGTTCAGACCCCAGCCCCGTGGTCCCCATGCCCTGTCCTCTCTGCCATCCGCCTATCTCTCTGAACGACCGCTTTATTTACTGCTCGAGTGGACAGGTTTCTCCCGAAGCCGGGGGCAGCTCGGTTTCAGAGGAAGTGCAGATAAAGTATCCAAACTTGGACAGAAACTTGGGCTCTGGATCCTGCCATCTCTGGCAGCTCCCCGGCCTGGCTGGGCCACAGCTCAACCGCGGTTTGAACCACTGCCTGTATCAATCAAGGACCAATCAATTGCGGGCGCTGGGCTCCATCCCAGGCAGGCTCTGGCCCCCGGGGGGCAATGCAGGGGCTGGCCACAGTGCCAACGAATTAATCACCAAAGGCAGGTGACAGAGGGCTGGGAGAGGCCAGGTGCTGGGGCAGGAGGTGGGGCTCCCAGAGGCGACCCTGCGGGGACTGTTCCCACGAGACTCCCAGGGAGCAGATATCGCCGTGTGCCCTGGGCTCTGAGGCAGGGGAGCAGCCAGTTTCCAGGGTTGACCTGATTGAAGATGGCCTTGAAGGTCTGTGCTGACATCAACTCCGCTGAGACTGACCTGGGTCCAAACCCCGGCCCTGTCCTCTGCAGGCTGGGTGAACCTGGGCAAGTCACCTACACCATGAGCCTCAATTTCCCCATCTACATCGTGGAGATGGAAGAACTCATCTGAGGACTGAAGTGAGGATTAAAAGAGTCGATACAAGCAGACCCTTAGCACAGACCCTGGCCCACAGTAAGCACTTAGTACACGCTAACTATCACAACAATAACCAGTTAATACTATCATTAATATCTACCCTTAAGATTATTAAAGCATAAATGAAATTGTGGATATAAAAGGCCTAACATATAGCAGGTGCATAAAACTTGTTAATTTCATTATAATAATAATAGCAGCTATCATATGGAGAAGTGTTTGTGTGCCAGATGCTATGGTGAGTACTTCATAGATACAATGTAAAAATGACGCTGATTCTAGGACTAATGATCCAATAAATACCAACTTCTCCCACAGGCTCCAGTTCCAAAGGTACAGGGCTCAGAGGAAAGGCTTGTCGTGGCCTGGCCTGGAGGCTGGGTGGGCAAGGTGACCCAGGGGTCCCTCCAGCATCCCCCTCCTCTCAAGTCCCACTTCTCCTCTACTGGGCCTGATTCAAAGCCTTCCCTCCTCGGGGTGGGGGGGAAGTGACAAGGGGAGGCTGTCACCGTGCCAGAAGTAGGGGAACGTCTGGCAACATGGGGGAGAAGTTCTAAGATGGCTGGGGAGGCCCTTCCACCATCAGCCCTCTTCCCTGAGCTGGAACTGAGGTTGCAGAAGGCTCAGAGGATCCAGGACAGAGAGCTCAACCCACAAGATCCATCCAGATAGCTTGGTCTACCTGCTTTATATTATGTAGGGAAATTGGGGCCCAGAGTGGGCAGTGACCAGCCCAGGGTCACACAGCCGGTGGACTGCAGGATCCCAGTATTCCTACCTCTTCTTCCTGGTCCCAAGGAGGGGATCACATTCTCAAGCTTGCAGGAACAGGGGAGGCTGGGCTGGGAGACCTGCTTGGGGCCTCCCTGGCAAGGCCAATTTGGCAGGACCAGCAGCAAAGCGCATGGGCTGGGAGCTCAGCACTATATCCCAGCACCAGAGGGAGGTTGCGGGGCCTGGCGCCATGCCCACATTCCTACCCGCCTCCCCCTGAATAGTTCTCTCACCGGGGAGGGCTCAGCAGCTGCTGCCCTGGATGCTGGTGACAAACTCCCCTCCCATTCTCCCCTTGAAAGTGGAGCAGCCGGCTGCCACCCAGGGCTGAGCACAGTCCCACCCAGCTGGCTGCTTCCTCACACCCAGCTCTGAGAACCAGGACCCTGGGGGTGGGCAGGCAGTGGCTGGCTCCAACAGCGTGTGGTATCCGTGGCCCGGCCTTGCGCCTAGGGCCTGTCCCTGATTCCTAACAATATTATCATTACTGGCTACTCTTTGCTGTGCACCTACTATGTGGCAGGTACCATGCCATGTGTTTGGCAGATCCTCACAAGAAATCCTTGAAACAGGCGCAAACATCCCTATCAAACAGACGAGGAGAATGAGGTTCAGAAGGGCCGTGACTCGGCCCAGGTCATAGGTGACAAGGGTGTCACTGGAATCTGAACCAGGCCTGATCAGAAACATGCATTCTTAATGACTGTGCTGTGTCCCAATGCCTGTCAGGACGTACCAGAGAACTTCAGGGTTGAGAGGGATATTGGAGGTCATCTCATTTAGCTCTTTGGGAGGGTCAAATTCTGATGCAATTCTGTTTGGTGTCTTTTTTTTTTTTTTTTTAGACAGAGTCTCACTATGTTGCCTGGGCTAGAGTGCCGTGGCGTCAGCCTAGCTCACAGCAACCTCAAACTCCTGGGCTCAACAATCCTGCCTCAGCCTCCCGAGTAGCTGGGACTACAGGCATGTGCCATCATGCCCGAC
>CAUYRT010093739.1:0-10000 GCA_963574885.1 Lepilemur ruficaudatus
TCGCTTCAGCCCAGGAGTTTGTGGTTGCTGTGTGCTAGGCTAATGCCATGGCAATCACTCTATCTTGCGTAACAGAGTGAGAATCTGTCTCAAAAAAAAAAAAAAAAAAAAAAAAAGGTCTGTGGCCGTAGCTTTGTAGGTGAGATAGAATTACAGTTAAGAATGGGCTTTAAAAACTAAGAGTAAAGAGTTCAGATTTTGTCTAAGAGCAATGAGATGCTATTGGAGGGCTTTCCGCAGGGCAGTAACCTGACTAAGCAGGGAAGGACCAGGACTAGATTGGCGGAGGTGGAGCCGCTCACATCACTGATTCGGAATGTGCTTTAGAGGTGGGGTCTACAGAGCTTATTAATGCACTGGATGTGGGGAATAAGGCACAGAGAAGATGATGCCAGTATTTTTGGTTTGCACAATTGAATGGATTGCAGGCACATTTTAATGAGATGGAAAAGATTTGCAGAGGAGCAAATTTGGGGCGAGTGTGAATCACAAGTTCTCTTTTGCTAAGGTTGAAAGATGCCTATCAGACAATCATATGAAGATATTAATTGGCAGTTGCCACATAAGCCCTTGTACTTTGTCAAAACCAGTGTCATTTCTCATGGAATACAGTCAAGTCTACATTAGTCAAGATACATTCTCTGGTTGGCAAATCTCCTCAGCCATTTCCTTGTGGCCTTTCCCTTCGCTTCCTGCATATTAAATAGTCAGTCATTTGCCACATATTTTACTGGTAATGTGGATGAACACAGGGCTGGCAGTTAACATACTGTAGACATAGGGAGCTTTCAAGAATGTTTGCAGGATAATTGAGTGAACGAATGAATCTACTGCTTAGATTCTCTTGAGGCTTAAGTCTTGAAGGAATGAATAGTCTAGTATAGATGATAGGAAATACACTTTAATAACTAAAATACAAAGTAAGAAGTAGTGAGCTGAATAGGAAAGGCACTAGGAAAGGACTGAGAGTTCAGAAGAAGCTAGGGGATTCAGGAAAGGCTTCACTAGAAATGTGGAATGTTTACATGATAGAATACTATTTAGTCATGAGAATGAAGAAATGAAGCTATAAGCACAACATGGATAAATTCCACAAACATAATTCTGAGCAAAATCAGCTATACAAAAAAAACTAAACATTGTGTGATTTCACATATATGAAATTCAAGAAAGGCAAACCTAATCTATGGTGTTAGAAGTCAGGACAACAGTTACTCTGTGACTAGTAGGAGTATGAGGGGAATTCTGAGGTTCTGGTTATGTTCTATTCCTTGGGTTTTGTTTGTATAAGTGTGTTTACTTCACAAAAATGCACCCATTTGTATACTTGTGATTTTTGTACCTTTTAAATGTGCATTATGTCAAGAACTGTGAAGGGTCTGAGATTTTACTCTATTTGCAAGCCTGCCACAGTTTTATGGATGCCCACAGAAGACATGATACTCCTAGGTCAGAGTCAAAAGAACTCATTACTCACAGCATGGCACATGGCATGAGCTTTATGTTCGTTCAGGTTCCCTTTGGTCTCCCTCCCCAAAGTTGCACAAAAGAGGCTGAGACGGATACTGTGCCTGCAGTGGGTTTGTGTCATGGCTGAGGAACCCCAAGCTTAGAGAACCCAAATCGTTCATAATGGGATACAAGCAATCTTTCTGCATTTGTCCTGGAGAAAGACAATACCTTTGTTACAGGAGATAGTAAACAAATGTGTCCTCTGCTTGGGAGGGAAACGCCATCTATCTTCCAAAGCCATTCTCTATGCAAACATCCTTGAAAAGATAGTCTGGAAGGAAAGTTGCCAGTGTCTCCCAGTGCCATATCACAAGATATGCAGAAATGAGACAGGCCTCTGGAGAATTATCACGCAAGAAGACATGCTTCATGAAAATGTGTACATTTAAAAATCTGTGGTATTTTAGCTAGGCCTTATTTGGGCATGATCAGACTGAAGGAAAATGACTTTTACATAAGAAACAGTAAGCAGTTGAATTTAAGTAGAGCACAGGGTTTTCCCAACCTGAAAGGTCTTCTAAGATAGGAAGGTGAGCAAAATGAAACTCAAATTGCCAATTTTACAGTCTTTTTTACTGCTCAGATAAAGATTTGTAGAAGGGAAGAAAATCACATTAAAGAATGAAACAAGATTTTAAGGAATCATCTGTGGATATCATTTATCCTTTTCCCTACTCCCCTAACTGGACAAGAATTTAGATTACGGAGAATTGAGATTTAGAAAATGTTTCCATCATAATATGTTTACAGTTCAGTAGATTTTATTTTGAAAATAATCTAAGAAATATAGAAAATAATAAACTCAAATGCCTTTAAAAGTTTTTTATTTTCATAATTGAAATTTTTAAACCAAAATTATATTGGCCCTTATTAACTTTACTTTGAAAGATAAATCTCTAAATTTCTCTTGTCTTATTCACAATAAATCTAGATGACCCAGCAGCATTTAAGCAGAAATGTGATATACTTAACGCTTAAGAGTTTCTTAATATTTTCTCTCTGAAACATCCACTTTTATGCTACCTTGGTAAGAGTATGGAAGTGAATATTAAAACCCCATAACCATATTTTGGTGCTGATATTGCATTTTCACATTTTATGATCTATCTTGAGCTGTTTGATTGAACGGCAGTCTGCTGTTTAATCAAGAGCCATGTGTTATTCTATATAAGTGTACTGTATTATAAAAGCAAATGTAAAATTAATTTCAGGATATATATGTTTAATTACACAGCTTCATGTTACGTATCTGAATCAAATTGTGCATTGCCTTTTAATAGCTTAAAAAAAGTCTGGAATTAATTTAAGCAATGAAGCCTGAGATTTTTTTTAAGGGGGCTTTTCTCAGATCGTAACTCAGTTCTTGAAGTTGGGTCCTTTGCGATTTTTGCAATTTAGCCCCTTGGGTGAGGAAGTCAAGGGATATTACATTTATTGAATGTTTGTTATGCACCAAGCAATGGGAAAGATGGTTTATATCTATCACCTCATTTTAAAATCTAACAAAATTCCGTGAGGTAAGTGTAATTATTCCCATTTTATAGATGAATAAACAAATCAAGAGTAAATTACTTGAGATTACACTACTAAGTGGTAGAACTAGGATTTGTATCCAGAGCTGAATGACTCCATACTAAAATTATTTTTAAATGTATGACCTACATATGGTAGGAGAAAAAAAGACTAGAAGGATAAATGTGTACCATTACTTTAGCAATGGTGTGAGCTATTAAAGGTAATTTGTAATTCTTCATTTTGCCATTCTGTATTTTCTGAATTTCTGACACTGTGTAAGTATATGCATTTATTTAATTGTAGTACTGAGCAGTCATGAAGGAAGATACTATTAATGGCAGGGGCTCCCCTGTGCCATAGCCATATAGTCTCTTTATAAGCAAGTTTCAGCTTTGTAGTCTCCTGAAAGCCAGGGCCATGGGGCTGATGCTGGGGACCTGATGATCATGGGCAGATAGTGTGCCTCCCACAGAGATTGCAAGGTCAAGTTTGGGCCAAAAGATAACCAATATAGGGCTCCACTCGAAGCTTGGAAAGTTCTAGTGGGTGGACCTCAGATGGCTTGATTATTACTAGGTCACTGAAGCAAGAACCACTCCTGCCTCTCCACCCTCACTGCCACTTTCAAAAAATTTCTCTAATAGCCTATGGAAATCACTTAGAGTCATTTCACTAACCTCTCCATTAAAGCACAGTCTTACTGTTTGTTTAATAATTACCCTTTTACTTTGCATGTGTCCTTGAAATAGTTTGGATCAAGATTCATTTGATCATTTCCCCCCCTTAAATGTATCATTCCCCTTAATAATTCTGAAGCTAAGTCGAATTGTTCATTTAAAAGTATTGGAATAGAAAGATCCACCAGGATGCTGTGGTGTGCCACCCAGGTTCCCCCTTTTGGACTGAGGTGTCACTCCCCACCTGCCAGGAGTATTGCCTGCTAGCGGCTCACAGCTGAGACCTTCCTCAGGGTTTGCCCTTAGGCCAAGGGAGCTGCCTTGCCTGAGGATGCACGCCCTCCGCAGCAGGGGCAGCCCGCATCTAAAGCCTGAACTGTCAGTGGGTGCAAAGCCCAGCCTCTTTGCCTGAGTTTGGAGGCATCTCTGAAAAGCCATTCCAACTGCAAACCTCCCTGCAGGATCACAGGAAACTTCTGCTGCAACCCCACTGCAATTCAACTTCCTCTTCTGCCCAGTCCTCCTGTGCTTGCTCCTTTACAGGTGCTGCTTTTTACAGCAATCACCCGTGAGCCTCTTGTGTGCGTGCCAGGGAACCTGACCTGCAACTCACTAGCCTGTAACTCCCATGGCTTCCACTCCACCCTCCTTCTGCTGGAGCTTCGGAAAGAGGAGCCTCCAGAGGTGAACACTGGGATAACTCTACCAGGCAGGTTCCCGGATGGATCCTCCACTTCGGAGGGGTTGAGCGAAGAGTTGGTCACGTGGACTCACAGACTCAGTTTGCTCAGAAAGGGTCTGTAAACCTGCTGTCTAATCCCTGTGGTTGAGAGCTGTACTGCTTGTTGGCCTCTCGCTGCCAGGACTCTCTGTGGGGTCTGAATAAAGTGAGCACTGGCTCCACCACGCTCAGAGGTCTGTGACAGATCTGCACTTGGGAGGTCGTGGAGTGCGCTGACAAGTCCGAGCTGAGAGTTTTCTGCGGTGGCAGCAAACTGCAGTCGCGGTGGTAAGGAGAGGCCTCCGATTTAGGGTGGAGCGAAGATGCCACTTCACGGGGACCCCCTGTGATCCAAAGCCTGTCTTTTGGGCTGGGCTTCGCCATTAGTCACATTCAAAGAATCATAGAATTGAAATAGACCCCGACTCCTCTGGGTTTGAGTGACTGGGTAACTGAGCATCCTGTGTTGGATTTGCAAACACTGCCATGAAGCCCACAAAAGCCAACAAAGTTAGAAGAATAAGATGGTCTCAGAGGACACTGCAAAGAAATATGTTATCTCTTTGTAACAACTCTTTTTATGAAAAATATACTGGATCAGATTGCAGTTGGACAATTTGGTCAATAAAGACTTAGGAACTGAATCACCCACATGGGAAAGCTTTTTTTAAAACATCAATCAGAGTAAGTAATTTTCCTCAGTAATACAAATGACGGTTACACATTTTGTAGACCCCACAGAATTTCCTCTAGATGGGATCTGATAACCACCACCCACACTAATACAAATGATTGATTGACTTAAATGGAAAAACATTCCAGGAGAAAAAATGTTTAAATACTATCACGAGTGGTGGGTTCCTCTCCTGCTAAACTTGCTTCTCTACTTCTCAGATATAATTTCCTCTCATAAGCATTCAAAAAGTATTTACAGTATAAAACAATTTCATTCGACCTGTAATTTGATTTAGCTTTATGAGGGCAAACTTTGTAGAGAACTCCTCTGGTTAGGCAGGAGGCAGTGCTCCTCAAAATCAGACCATTAAAAAAAATTTTTTTTTAAATAATCTAAATTGTCAGCCAGTAATTCTCTCTGTTAACATTATTTTTTGCCAAAACTGAAACAAAATCATAAACCTCACCAGGTTTCTCTCTTGCTTTGACTACTATGAAACTTAGAGCCAAATCTAATGTTTAATTATAATAACAATTCTTAGCTTAGATTTTCTAATAAAATCCCTCTTCCTTTTCTACCCCACTTTCTTCCTGTCTCCCAAACACACAAGGATAGTTTAAAAAATATTTTTAAGAGTTTACCATGAGTAAACAATAGAAAGCCAAGAAACATTCTGAAAATGGTTTCTGTCTTGTTGGTCCAATATTTTAAGGCTGATGTGGAGGAGGCAGGTACATCAGAAGCAACTGAGAAGTGGGCAACAAGGAGAAGAAACAGATTCAAGTTCAACATCTCTCCAAAGATCAAGAATTTGCTGATGAGTGGCTGAATATGGATTATATATCCACCATAGAATGGAAAACAGTCTTTCAATATGGAATCTATTTTCCCAAACTGAATAGATCTGGGTTTCAAGCAGTTCCATCAGACAAATGGTGTCTTAAATCTTCTCTGAACTGCTGGGTTTAAATCAAATTTAGATATAAAAGGATTAATTTTACATAACCTATATTTAAGGCTTCTATTGAGTCTTCAAAATGATTTGTTGCGATGCACATATTTTTGGTGTGAGCCCAACTTCTTAACCTGTCTATAGTTTCAGTGATAAAAGTTCGTATTAACTTAAATGATATGCCAGCTTTGAAAGCTCTCAGGCTAGTTATCAATGTTCTTCATGTTCCTAGTATATTGAGGTAAGATGAACTGAACCTTTATAAAAACTGACATTAACTGATATGATTCTCTATATCAATACCTCAATCAATTTTAAAATCTCATTCCGTATTCTGTGTGTTGGATCCTGAGATAATGGTATGTGTATGTCAAGATAGCATGGGCTCTGATGTGGGAAAAATATAGTCTTGGAATCCCAGTGATTTAACATGATAAAAGTTTATTTTTTATTCATACTAGTCCCAGTGTGTATCAGTTAATCCTTTAGGTAGCTGCCCTCCATGCTGTGACACAGAGATCGAGGCTGCTCTGCTTGCACCTTCTAGCTCCACTATCTATCTATCATCTATCTGTCTCTCTCTCTATATGTGTGTGTTTATATATACTTATACACACACGCAGATATATATGGACAGAAAGTATCCAGCCATGTAATATGAAAAATAGAAACATTTATTGAAGAAGATACAAGAAACATTGTACATAGGACAATGACACCTCAGTCCCCTTCAAAGTAGACACCTTGAGACCTCACACAGTTCACCCTGCACCTCTTAACCTAACCTGTACACATTCAATATTCTCAAGTGTTCTGCTTGTTGCAGGTCTTCCAGAACGTGGATCTCTTTCAACAGATTCTTGACCATTTTGAAGCATTTGTGCCACACTTTTATTTGCGCTGCACTCATTGCATCGTCCCTGAAAGCCTTCTGAATCATCTGAATAGTCTCTGTGGAGGAAAGTTCAAGCTTAACACAAAATTCGATGCAGATTCATAACTCTACTTGCTCAGTCATTTTGAATGTGATGGCCACACAGTACACATGTTCAGTCAGTGGCATCTAACGCCCCACTGACTAGTACAGTGAAGTCGTCATTGTTCACACATTTGCATCCCAGTCCACTCTCCTTGGCTTCTGGGTTATATCGATGTCACGCAAACCATTCTCATTATATTAACAATGGCTGGACCCTTTCTGACAGCTCTTGTGCGTGTGTGTGTGTGTGTGTGTGTGTGTGTGTGTGAGTGTGAGTGTGTTTACTCTTCTCTGCATTGTGGCAGGAGAAAAGACAGAGTTTCACACTGACTCTTGAATGCTTCACGTAGAAGTGACTCTTGCTCATGGCCTGTTGCCCAAACCCAACCACTTGGGAGCAGGTGGGTATTCAGTGAGCAGCAAATGCCTGTGCCTCATGGAATGTTCAGAATTCTGAAGGAGTGTGCAAACTTTTTGCATCTGATTCTGTGAAAATGTGACTTCTATCAATGTTACTGTGTTTAAATAAGGCCTTGTTTAATAGTATCATATCTGAATGTATACATAACATCCTTGCTTATAATTATACATCTAAAAGCAAAACATAGTTTTGTTTCATAAAATAACTCTCTCTACCTTGTTGTTTATAAGTTATTCTTGTGTGGATATTAAGATTATTTTTTTGGTAAAGGCATTGTTTTATTGTTTGAGTGATAAGGGTCAAAGACGTAACCCATGTAGATAGGAAGTAGTGTTTCACTTGAATAAGAGTCTATTCATGGTGCCAGGCATCAGAATTCTAGCAAACTTCTGAGAAAGAAGCAAATCTCTGTCCTCCAAAGGGAAATCAGGAATGAGAGACATTGCTCCATGAGGCAGTAGAATAGAATGTTTTTTTCAAAGTGGGTGAGACTGTCAACAGACTTTCTCCGTGTGTTGGGAAGAGGGATGACAATGGGCAGACTAAGGACTGAGGAGCAAGGATCATAGGCAAGGGCTTCTAGAGGGCATGAACCCTTTATGATAAGAACATAATAGTAAGGTGGGGAGGGGACAGGCATAGCACCTCAGACTCTGCTCCCTACCTCAGTTTTGGAGAAGATTTTGAAAATCTCAAAGCTCTTATGGGGGGTGGGAACCAAGGGCTTGGTTTACTTTGGGCCAACTTTTAGAAAGGAAGTAGAAAGTCTTATTAGTGTAGATGGAAATTGGAATAAAAGAAGTGAGAAGACCCCCATGGAAGGCTACATTCTGGGAGAAAAGGGCAGAGCTCAAGTCATTGAGTGTGGCTATAATGTTTGATACATCTGAGAAAGGGGAATTGGCGGGGGAGGGTGGTAATGAGAGATGAGATTGGGGACATGGAAAGTGGCCAGACCATAGGTTTGCTTCCAAAATCAATGTAGAGTATCCTGGGATTCATATTATGATAACACACAAATAGATTTTTATTTTAGAAATAACAGCCAGGAAGCTATTGCAGCAATGCAGTCTAGAGATGATGATTTTATGAATGATGGCAGTAGTTGGGAAAGAGATCAAATATTTGACAATAGCTGGTGGATGTGGGAAAGCTGGAAGTGAGTTGGGATGACTTCCAGGATTCAGGAGTGGGAGACTGGGTGATGATGGGGCCACAGTCTCTGAGAGAGAGCAGAAGGCTGGGTGTGGAGAAGGGGATGGGATAGTTCTGTGCATGGTGAATTTGAGCTATTTGTGACATAGAACAGATAGATACTCATTAATCACTGTTTGAATATGTGAATTCCTTTCTCCTTTAGAAAAGAATGACTATTTCCCATTATCTGGGACCCATGTAGGAAGAATGTGGAAGTCTTTTGAGTAGTGTCATGTATCTATTAGAAGTTAAGATAATAAAGGCTCAATTTTTGTTTAAAATTGTCTTCTACTAAGAGTTGGAGGCACTCACTATTACTCAGATGCTGGTGCTGTGTCCTACACATTGCGCTAGACCCCTTGGTTCTGACTCCTGGAATCATAGCTGAGTTTCCTAGATCCTCTGGACTCTGTGCCTACGGCAGCATCTATAAGCTGGGTTAGCACCCACAACACTCAATAAGCAAGTCCTCTACTTACCCTCAGTCAGCCTCTCATCTGCCCCACCTCCATCCTGCAGCCTATGTAGCCATCTGATTGGCCTATAGCAGTGACCCAGACAGTGTCTCTGGATGTTCACAGGCACTCACTTCATGGTGGGAAATCATCCCTGCCTACATGATACTCATCAACTACATTAGAACTATGAAAGTATATTATTGTTCTCCTCCCCCAAACTTCAATGAGACACCTAATTCAGTAGTTGGTACATGAAAAGCACTCAGTCAATGTTTATTGAATAAAAAAGAATGAATGATAAATATATTAAAGGGAAGCTAAAAAAAAATAAGCCTTCTTATTTCTCTATCAATGTACCTTGTGCTCACACAGCTGTGATTTCTTAATAGTCCCCATGCCAGTGATACGTTTGCCTTATCTAGTGATGAACACAAATGCAGTGGTAAAAAAAATGTTACTAACAACTGACTAGAAATAGCAACTCATCATATATTAATATCTATAGCCTAAAAGCTCCGCATGCACGTATCAAAGGAGAGAGGCAGACAGGTCAACCTCAACACCCTTTGTGACACAACTCCCCGAAAGTGGTGTAATAATGATTCTTTTTACAGATACGGCAAACACAGCAGGAACAGGAATAACATATCTTTAATTAGAAACATTCCTATTTACTCTTAATTTAATTCAGCTGCCTGGCAGCCATGATTAGATTTGCATCATGATGTATCTTCAATACTATCTATTTTCATAAATGTAAACTTTCCTGGATATGGTTCTGATGGATCCTGACATTTTAAAATATGTCCTATTGTCCTTTTCTGTGCAGTAGACCAAGCATCGAGTGTTCACTCCTATATCATTGTCACAGTACTATCAGACCAGATGGCTA
>CAUYRT010093739.1:15000-49500 GCA_963574885.1 Lepilemur ruficaudatus
TTAAAATCTTGGGCAGTCTTTATTGAGAATTACTAATAGTAATACTTCATACTTGCACGCCACTTCATGCTTTTTTTTTTTAAGAGTACAATTCACATTTTTTATGTCCTTTCATTTCCACGTCAATCCTGGAAGCTATTGCAATGCTCATGTTAGATGAAGAAACCAAGTCATGGAAGAGTCATGCAGCTTTAAAATGGTGACACTGGCCTTGATACTACAGTTGGCCATTTACTCAAAATTGCAGATAACATACTTTACAATTTTAAAGGAAGCATTTTTTGTGATTTCATTAAACGTTGCTTCTGTATATGGTTGGAAGTAAAAACTTCTGGTAGTCCATATTTTGTTCCTACTTTTGTCCCATTTTTATATGGATTTTTAAGACTGAAGTTATGCCTTCAAAGTACAAAAACAACCACTTGCATGAGCAAATGGTAGGGAAAATGCTCAAGTTTGTTTCCTATCTACCAAACAAACTACTTAAAGCCATGGGTTGCTGTGGAATCAAGCAGACAAGGACTCAAGTTCAAAGATATAGCCTGGCTTTTATTGCTGACACGGTGACATAGATTTTACTTCACTTAATGCTAAAAAGTAAAGGTCAAAGGGAAGCCTGGGACTGTGTCTAAGTCTTGGCCAGAGGATAGCAGCGGCCTGTTGCTACTGTTCAAAACCATAACCAAGAGCAATCACTATAATCTAGACCTTTGTGAAAGAACTGCTGGGCAAGGAACAAAAAATTAGTGATTCAAATTAAACTCACTTAAATCATTTTAATATTCCTTTTTGGTAAACAAAGACCTCTTCTTGCAGAGGTGGGGGACCTGTGGCCTTAAGGTGAAATGTGATCTTCTAGGTCCTTAAGTGCAGCCTTGAATCCAAATTTTGCAGAACAAATCCTTTTATTAAAAGGGGTGCGGCAGAGAAAAATGAAGCTATTCTTGCTTCAT
The DNA here is from genome assembly GCA_963574885.1 of Lepilemur ruficaudatus. Lineage (NCBI taxonomy): Eukaryota > Metazoa > Chordata > Mammalia > Primates > Lepilemuridae > Lepilemur > Lepilemur ruficaudatus. The sequence goes on from CAUYRT010093739.1 coordinate 15,954, forward strand.
TTGATGCTTAAAGAAGAAGAATCTTGAAATCAGAAGGCCACAGGTTCCCCACCCCAGAATGAAATTAGACACTTTCCTGCTTGTTGAGTACCTAATCATAATTCAACAGATAGACACTGCTCAGCACTCCTATGCTAACATGAATCTGTCACCAGGAAACTTTCTAGTGATTATCTTTTTTAAAAGATTTCATTATTGTTTAATTTCTCCACGGTGTAGTCTTCAGTGCCCAAGCCTTTTAAGTAAGATTGCTTTATGAGAGAATTGCGTATGTGTTAGTGCGTGTTGCATTGAAGGTACATAAGCATAACTTTGAGCTAGGATTACAGTAATTTCACTGTCCAGAAGTACTGAGGGGGAGAAGGTTCAATCTATTAAGTATCCCTTCCTGTCATGTACACAACTACATGCTATACTGAGCTAACTGTTAGGGAAAACTTGGGGTGTGGTCAAACCTCATAATCTTGAGACTGTGGAAGAATTCTCCCTGCTCTATTCCAGTCAGGGCTCCTGGTGCTCCTCCGGGGCGATGATGGATTCTGGACTGCATTTATGCCGTGGTTCACACTCTGAAACAGTCCTGGACAAGCGGGTTCATCTGATTCCAAATAAGAGCTCCTCAGTTCGTTGAATGTCTGGATCTCCTGGGGCTTTGTAAGAGATATTCTCATCCAGAGCCAAAAACCTTCAATTATTACGCTACTTCTTAGCCTCAATTTCCTTATTTGTAAATGGGAATGATCGTGTCTACTTTGTAGGACATTGTGAGGATTAAATGAGAGAAAAAACACAGCACACGGCAAAACTGAGCTCCCTTCCCTCCTGACTCTTGAGGACCTTGCCTTATAGATCTATCTCCATCTCATATAGCCTTTCGAATCACAGATATACAAAGTGAATTAATGACTCAGTTTCTTCTGGCTGCATATATCCTGTGAAATCTCTAAGTACTTCACTGGTACCGTGGAGACTTTCTCTAATACCATCCTTGGATTTCTTGTTCTAGAGCCATTTTGTAAATGGGAAGGTATAGAACAGTATTAACTTCCCTCGACTAGGGTTAAAGTTAAACTAACCCACCCTATCATATAGGATATGGTATAATGGGGAATGAGGCCTCCGTATATTATCCTCAAAGGTGCTATTAAATTCCATTTTGTGGTTAAGACTTACTTAGGATCTTGGGCATGCTAAAGCCACAATTCCAAAAGTAAAAATTTAGGCTAACAGTTGCTGAGTTCTGTTGTCAATCAATAACATGGACAATAATCAAGTTGATTTAATTAATTCATTATTTTCTCATCGAGGGCAGCCTTGTCACTTTCACAGAGATAGGGATTTGCTTTCTTTTAATGAATGTGACTTCTTAGAGACAGAATTCTGAATGGACTCTGTGATTCCTATAGTATCAGTCTATTTTCCTTACAGCTATCTAGACAGCATCAGTGTTTTTACTTCACGAGTTATACAATGGAATAGGGGGGAGTTATTGGTAATCCCTTCTTCAGAACTAGCTTGAAATAAAAATTAAATGGGCCTTGAGCGTTTGTGAATTGCAGTGTTTCATTGGGGCCATGGAACACTAAGTGAGGCTCAGAAACAGGGTGTTAATTCAGGCCTAATCATTTAATTCCACTCTGTTATGTGCCGTATTTATTGCCCTCCTGGATCTGTTTTCTATGGCCTGATAAAGAGACAGTGATTCTCTGAAGCTCAGTCAGGGACCATTTTATTTATATCATTAGTTAGTCCAATAAAAGCACTGGCTTCAGATTCCTGCTGTTATTTTCTGTTTTGTAGCCCTATCATTAACTATGAAAATGCTGATGAGGTTTTCGTCTCCTGGGCTGGAGTTGCTCTAGTTGAATGGGGGCTTGTAAGGAGAGGGGAAGGTCAGGCCTAAATAAACTGTAAACGAAGTCAAGTGTGATATAACCAGGTGCAAATTGACTGGGAGTTAACTCAGGTTTTAGCAGCAAATTTGAACTTTCCATTATTATGTGTTAGTGTTGTGAAAACTTGATTGACATTTTTTAGAGTGAACTTAGGCTCTTTTAAGCTGTGATTCTGTTTGTGAACCAGACAGATTTCTGAATTTTTTTTTAAAATCCCACCTTGCTGTAACTCTCCACTATATGAAAATAGTTCTACTTTTGCATGGAAGAGAATGGGATGTAGCTCTAAATTTGTCTATGTATGTCAAGCAAAGAAAGTGATTAAAAAAACCCTCAAACATGCAGTAGGATCACACTTCATATCCTCTTTTTTTAAAAATTGGTTTTAACTGCGTGGTTTGATTGTTTTTCCAACAGTCTCTAAAGTGTTATGGAGAGGTCTAGAATAAACAAATGATACTGGAAAACCGATTGATAGAAGTCACTTGAATTAATGATATGGCAATCAGAAGATAACACAGGTGCATTAACGTAACATATTGTGTAATTACTAGTGGCGTTAATGTGTAGTTATCCACGCAATAACACATTATTTCATAGCAGATATGCAATTAGCTCGTCTCATTGCTGTGTAGTGCACAAATGAAGCAAATCATGATTATTATTTCAACACTAAAAGGTGAGGACATGCTGAGGACTGATGGGCCTCTTTAGTAGACAGATTATATTTTTAAGCCTGTCTAAAGCCTATATTCAGCAAGCAAATGCAAAAAATAATGGTCAGTGGCTTCGTACCTATGCTGGTATTTAGATGTTTGGTGCAATTAGCATAGCAGAAAGTTGTGTTGGGGGGTGTGGTTGAAATTGCATGAGAAAATTTGAATGAAGTGCATACATCAATAATCAAAAGTTATCACATTCTCATTGAAAGATAAGAAATGAGTATTTATTCATTTTGTCAACAAAGACTTGTCGACCACTTTCTATGGAGATAAACAGCTAATGGTTTAGGTCGTATCTCCACACACTGGGTAGAACTTGATGATCCCAGAAATATTGCCTGTTCAGGAATGGTAGAAAGAGGTGGCAGAAATTTCCAAACCCAGAAAGCCATCTGAAGTGAATAAAATAAACAATCTGTCTAATTCTCCTAAATATAGGTAAATATACCTTTGAACCAGGGTGGGGGAGGGACTGTGCTGTGTGTGGGGACATCACTTAGTACTTAGAATGTATGAATCACTTTATTATATGTTATCACATGTGATCTTCAAAGCAGCCTTGTGAGGTAGGTAGGCCAGGTATCGTCATTGTACAGATGCGAAAACTGAGTCTCCAAGAGCTCCCTTGTCAAGAAAACGTAGAGTCAGATCTTCTCACTCCTAATCCAGTACAAGTCCACTAAATGAAGACTGAGAGAAGCTATATTAAAAAATGACAAATGGCCCCAGTCCTGTCTCTGCCAGTTCTAACTATTTATGATTCTGTTATAATCACATCTTGAATTTTAGAGAGAAAAGGGGCTAGGATAATAATAATTGAAAAAAAAAGAGATTGCAATGAAGACGTGGGGAATGTGTGGAAGGGGACTGGAGAGAATGGTAAAGACATTGGAGGCCAAAGGACTAGGGCAGGGGGAGGCAAGGATGGGATCAGGGAGGGTGCCAGACAGGCAGGCTTTGCGCAGGGAAGCTGTGGGAAATACGTATTAAATGGTAATCAGGAGGCCCTGAAAGCAGAATTTACTTGGAAGGAAGTGAAGAGCCACTGACAGTCTGGGACAGGAGAATGATGTACTAAAAAAGGATTTCTGTGAGGATTAGTCTACTGGCGTACAAGAAAAAGTAGCTGTTGTTGGCAAAGACACAATTATGAGCCCACAGCAATTGTCCAAGCATGAGGGAGAAACTAATACTGCTTACAAGAGTCTACAGCCACAAGGATTTAATAATGCTCTGGTGAATTAGAAAAACTATTTTTGAATGTTAGAAAGTATTTAAATAAATCAGTCCCAGCTGCTCTCTCTTCTTGAGAAATATCTCCAAATTAAATTTGGCTTTCAACAGACATAAGCAGCAAAATTAGGCAATCATCTAAAATCTAGGACAATGCCTTATATTTAATAGGGCATTTTTTTCATAATATTGATGAAAATATTATCTAAATTCAAGCAAGAAAAAAATCATAGTTTTTTAGACATCTAGCTTTTCAGAGATCAATATTCTTGTTAAAATATGATTTATAAGGCTGTCTTAAGTCTTCTGTATATTTTGATGAACTATGGAAATGATCCCTGAAAGTACAGTCTTATCTTCTATGTATTTTAAATGTATAAATGTAGGTTAAATGAATGCTCAATTTTGAGGTCAATAGAGGATTTTTTGTGTGTGTTTGAGCTAAGTAACACAGAATAGGATAGTAGTAAGAATAAAGGGATAAATTTAGTGTTTTGAATTGAGTCTAGAGTTTTTATAACAGTGAATTCCATAAAACTTTGGCATTTGTCAAGTATTACAATATCAATTAATCGAACAACATGGCTTTAAGATAAGTAAGCTCCATTATTTCTAGACAACCTTAGGCTAAATCCTGAACTAAGATAAATTAGCTTTTAGACATATCCAATTCTTTAGTTTAAATTGTCACATTGGCTGGGTAAACTTGATGAACAGGTTGCTTAATATCTCTCAGCCTCAGTTTTCTTGCCTGGGAAATGGGGATATAATAGTAGTATCTGCCCTTGCAGATACACTGTACAGATGTTACTAGGGTGATTCATTTCCCAAACCCTCTTGGATGCCCCTGCACCCTGTAGTGCCCAGGGCCCTCACGCTGTCTTCTCAGCAACACTTCCTTTTCCCTCACCCATCTCAGAGTTACCTGTCCTGAGTCCCAACTCATCCCACTTAGTGCCTTAATTTTGGCTATGTTCATAACCTGCTGCATGCCAAGATGTTAATGAATGCTAATATATCTACTTATCAACCTTCCCAGACATCTTGTTTGCATTTTAACGGGCCTTAAAAGCCTTAAGCCAAACAGTGAAAATGGTATTAATTTTAGGTTCTTCAACTGGCTAGTGAGAATGATTCTGGCAGGGAGAGAGGGAATAAGGGCCTAACTCACGCCACACATAAGGCAGACCCTGGGGAGAGCCTGAGTTTCTGGCTGTCCCTTGGTCCACAATCAACACCCGATATGGTGGCTGCCCCAGCCGTAAGCCTGTTTCCTAGACCCTGGGCCACAAAGGTCGGTGCTATCATCAGGAGTACTTCTCTGGTTAACAGAATATTTCACTGTCCCTTTCACATTCAGTGACTGTGAAGATGCTCTCATTGGGTTCAGCCTCTGTGCTTCCTATAGGCTTATAGCAAACGGCCGCATCCTGATGTGTAATGTTCCACCTACAGAGAAAGCCCACTGGGTCCTGCTGCGTTTGCAAACATCGGCATTTAGTCCACAGCCCTGCTTCCCTGCATAACGGGCTCTTTCCACGCAAACCAATCGTGGCACTTGCTTCCCTCGGCCCTGGCACCCACCTACAGCTGTGCTTACCGAAGTGAGACTGTAATTTGCTACAGCATGCCAGAGTATTAATAGACAATTATTTATTGCAAATCTGCACCATTTATACTGTTTACTGGCTGACACAATGTAAAATTTTGATCCAAATGTTAATGTGTCCATGACATTGCATAATTCTGTTCCATGCCATGGTTTTTCTCTTCTAAATGAATCGAATTTGCAGTACAAGGAAATGGCATTTTTAATGGATGAATGATTTACAGCCTCAAACTTAGAAGGCTATTATTTGTGTAACTAGGGGAGAATTGACTAATTGCAATAACACAGCAAATTAGACAAATTTAGGTTTGTACTGGGAACAAATTCATAGGGAGAAAATGAAAATAGCTTGCAAAGTTCTTAAAGGGTAACTGAATAAATCTCACTTTAGCTTTACAGGGCAATTGTATTTTCGGGGGAGATCAGGTACCTTTGAGGCCAAACAGACTTATAAATATTCAATTGAGTAGAACATAGATAAAAATTACCTCTTCATAAAGAACCATATGTGTAGGAGAGAGCACTTCCAATTCTCCAAATGTTTACTGAAATTGCTTACACAAATGTTTTCGGCAGTTGGGTGAAAACAAAGAGCTTTACAGTTATGTGGTTTTCATGAAAAAGACACCAATTTTAGCATATTTACCTTCTATTTGTTGAGCATGCAACACAATGCCAAGGGAGAATGATTTCCTAATGGAGACCTTCATGATTTTTCAAAATAAAGAATGTGCATCAGCAAAAATAGTATTTCTTTCTGAGGTATTCCTTTTAAGTTGTTTATATCAATTCTTGTTATACTGTTACCTCTACTCACACAGAGATTGTTAAGATAAAAAGTGTCTCAACACAGCTCTAATTAAATCTCTGAGAACTACATTGGGGTGTTTAAACACAAGGTCATTCAAAGTGAAGACTCCTTTAGTATTTTAGTACAGGGGGCTCCCACAAATTAATGATGAAAGAAAACTGATTGGGGGGTGCTCTAAAAATGATAATAACATATTTGTGTGTCAGTCCAAATTACATTGATCTTTGAACAGTGCAGGGGTTAGGAAAGCCAACCCCATGCAGTCGAAAATTTGGATACAACCTTTGACTCTCCCCAGATTTATCTACTAATAGCTTATTGCTAACCAGAAGGCTGACCAATAGCACAGTGGATTAACATATATTTTGTATGTTACATGTATTATATACTGTATTCTTACCATAGAGTAAGCTAGATAAAAGAAAATGTTATTATGACAATCATGAGGAAGGGAAAATATATTTACTATTTATTAAGTGGAAGTGGATCATCAGATCTTAATCCTCATCATCTTCAAGTTGAATAGACTAAGGAGAAGGAGGAAAAGGAGGGGTTGGTCTTACTGTTTCAGGGGTGGCAGAAGTGGAAGAGGCAGAAGGGGAGGCAGGAGAGGCAGGTGTAGTTGGTGTAAATTTCATTGAAAAAATTCCACATGTAAATGGAGCCGTGCAGTTCAAACTCATGTTGCTCAAGGGTCACTGGTATATACAAAACAGCCTTCTCTTCTGCAGATGGCAAGGCCCTCCCTCTTACTGGCTTTAGTGATTTCTTCCTGGTTTTCTTTCCTGCTCTCTGACACAAGACACAGCCGCTTCCTCTCTGTTCTCCACAATTTAGCCAATCATCTTTCTCAAATATATGTCTTATCTTGCCTCTCCCCTGCCAAACACCTTCCCCAGGAAGATCAGGATAGAATACAAGTACTTTACCATGGGTACACAGTGAATTTCACAATGGGTGCCTTGCTACCACCTCTCCTGCTGGTCCCCTCTTCCCCTGCCCTCCTCTCCCCACAGCAGCTGGCTCACCCGACAGGTGAATGAGAAGCTCTGGGTGACTTGTAATCCTTGGAACAGGCCATGTGCTTATCTCTACATTCAGGGCCTTTGCATATGCCTGTTTCCCCTCCCTTTGTGATGCCTTCCCCACTCTCTTTGCTTGGCTATTCGTGATGCCTCAGGAATGATTTCAGATGACATCTACCCTGGGAAGCCCTCGCTGAGCCCACAAGCTAGTCGGCTGCCCCTTTCCAAAGGCAGCCTTGGCTGTCCCTACTCTCCCCCAGGCACTGCCACACCCAGCTGAGAGCACTCAAGTTCTTTTTTTTTTTTCCCATTCTTTATTAATTGACATTTATTTATTTATTTTTATTTCAGCATATTACAGGGGTACAAATGTTTAGGTTACTTATAGTGCCTTTGCCCCACCCGAGTCAGAGCTTCAAGTGTGTCCCTCTCCCAGACAGTGCGCATTGCACCCATTAGGTGTGAATATACCCCTCCCCTCCTTCCCTCTCCTACCTGCCCGACACCCAGTGAATGTTACTACTACTACACGTGCACATAAGTGTTGATCAATTAATGCCAATTTGAAGGTGACTACATGCGGTGCTTGTTTTTCCTTTCTTGTGAAACTTCACTTAGTAGAGCACTCGTTCTTTAATCATCTGCTCCACTGGGCTGGAAGCTCCTGGAAGGCATGACTTGTCTTCTTTGCTGGGCTTGGCCATAGAGTAAACGCCTGGTAAATATATGAGGAATAAGTGACATATCTCTTGAATACCTACCCTGTCCCAGGCACTGAACAAGGTCCCATAAAGAACACAAAAATAGTTGGCACATGGTCCATTCTCTCAAATAGAATAGCTTATAATTAAGTAGGCATTGTATAAGAAAACCAGAAATAACAGCAGAATATGATAAGAGCCAGAAGAAATGGAAGACTTGCCATAGGCTTTCAGAAACATGAGATTCATTATTTAAAAATCATAATCTTCTCTGTGTTTCTCTCACTCTCACTCACTCACTTTGAAATCAAGCAGATCTGGAATTAAATCCTCATTCAACTACTTATTAACAGTGTTGACCTTGGACAGTTTACTTTACCTAAGCTTCGATTTCCTCATCTGTAGGAAGGAGATGATAATATTTACCTTACAGGGTGCCGTGAAGATTAAGTGATATCATGCAAAAGGCCAAGTACGTAGAGAAGACTCAGCAGACGGTGCTGGGAATATTATTTCAAGACAACGTGCTGCTTACTCTCTCAGACCTGCTCCACTGTACTTGAGGTTTTGTTATTTAGTATCTCATATTTCAATTACTGGGAAGATATATTGGAAGATATATTTAGAGTAGGAGTCTTACCTACATATAGAAAATAGCTTGTTTTCAAATTACGACACAACACACTACTCAGTTCCTTCCAATATTGATTGTAAATTAATATTTGGAAGGGTTGCCTTGCTACTAATACATTTTAATCTAGGTCTTTTTGAAATTTTAAGGACCCAAGGACAGAAACCATAGCTTAGTCAGGTAGTCAAATACTTTTTGTTGGATTTGAATTGGAGAATTTAAAAATCTGATTTGTTTATTCATCACATATCTATTGAGTTCTTAGATAGACCCTCTTGCTGTATCCAGCTTTCCTTCCACAGACTTCCATCTAGAATGAAAAGGTTTCAGGGGGAATGGAAAACAGTAGCCAGCTACAGCAATGTAGACAAGTAATGATGCAATGACTGGTTGAAACTAGATCAGCCTTAAGTATTAATTGTAGTGCCCATGTTGGATAGAAGGACCAAGCACCACTCCTGTAACTTACATGATAAATGAAGCCAAGACTATTGTCCACTATATTAATGCTGGACCCAGGGTTATATAGTGGTCAAGAATTTGGGTTGAAAAATTAGACATACCTATATAACTGTGTGATTTTGTACAAATTACTTAATATTTTTAAACTCCAGATTCTTCAGCCATTTCATAGGGATTATAAAACCTACTTTGCAAGATTGCTTTATAGGCTGATTGACATAATGCATATAAAACACTTAACACAGAGAGAACTCAAAGCATAAATGTTTTTAGTATCATCTTGAAAATAAGTCATGGTATCTCTGTCATTTTAAAATATATTCAGTTAAGAGTGCCTGTTTGAGGGAAATTTTTACATTATTCTTGCTCAACTGAATGCCTAGTCTAAACTCACTGGGCAGTGCAATCCTGTCTTCCTCCAACAGCCAAAGAATGGGGCAGGTGTGAAACAGGCATTCAAGAAACAGAATCAACAGACCTTAAAATCCTAACTAAATCAATGCAAATATAAAGTCTGGATAACTCCTGAAATAACCAGCTACCATCTTTAGTACATGACATCTCTTGGTCTTACTTTCTTTGTTATCAAACAAAATTGGAATATGGAAATATTAATAAAAAAGTCTCCATCACAGAGAAACCAGAAACGTCATTTGGCTCAGTCCTCTGCATTTAGGAAAAAGCCTCAAGTTAGTTTTTGAGCATGTTTTTCCTAATCTGTAATCAGAAAAACACACTGACAAGAAAGAAAATACACATTGGACAAATGTACCCTGGTTTCCCATATTGGATCATAAGGCTTGCAGCACACTATATTAAGAAAGATTATTTACACATAATTGAAATACCTTTGGAATAACACTATTATCTTGTATTAAATATTTCATGTTAAAAACATTAAATTTGCTACTTTTATTAATTGAAAATATGCTGCAAGTTCTGTAATTCTGTTTAGATGCTTCTTCACTTTTTAGGACTCAGATCCCCTGAAATTAGAAGTAGCCTTGGCCACAGTCTTGACCTCTAAGGAGTCACACTCGTCTAATGCACTCATCTGGTTAATGCCAGATTTTGAGCAACCAGGGGAAACTACTCTCTTTTCACATTAAATTTATTCATTTTACTTTCACATCTCATTCAAGAAGAGAAGCCATAAATAGGAATATATTGGTTAAGAGCCAGTTTTTCCTTGTGTCCAATGGAAAATTTCCGTGGGAGTTGCGTAGGGCTGTGCCATTGATGTACATCAAGAAGAATTCAGATTTTATATTATTTGCTCTAAACCAGAAAATTTTACTTATTATTCATAATACATGTTGAAAGCACACACCAAAATGGCTCATTTGGAGCCTTTTTGTGCTCGCCCGCTAATGCACATTAACGCCAGTACACATTCTGTATTACAGATCCATAAAATGCATTTGCATAATATTGAAATTATAATCCCAAATGTGTACTAAAAACCTTTATGAAAAATTGTTACTGCTCAGCTACTATACAGTGGCTAATTTTTAATCTTCAGCCTCTCAGCTGCGAGTAAAGATGGGGTATTCTTTAAATAAAAATCTCAGGAGTAAGAGCCTGGAATCTTAACTCTCCCCTCTTTTAAGCAGGCTATTTTAGGGGGAAAGAATATGCTATGCAAGGTGTTAAACATTTACCTTCCTAGTGATCCTGGTGTTTTGTAGACTGATGTCTTGACTTTTAAAATTAGGTGAGAGTATCTCTAATTTACCTACCTTGTACCAGCAATGGGATGAGGGTTTTATGATGCCACAGGGGGCTTCTTCCTAGTCAAGAAGCCCTCTGGAGTGCAATCAAAGTGGCTGAGCTGAGGTGGCAAGTATTTTAGCGGAGAATACCGCTGGCCACTGTTCCCTGCATGCCACCTATGCACTTGGTGCTGTGGTGGACTCTTGAGAAAACTGTAACAACGAGCCCTCACAATAATTGGATGAGGCTTATCCCTCATCATGAAACTGAGTCACAGAGAAGTTAAACACTTGCCGAGTCTCTCATCTCTCACATGTAGGCCCATATCTGTTGACCCCCATATTCCAACTACTGCATCCAACAGCAGTGTTAAACATACATGCTTGATTCTTCAAATGATTCCACAGCTATGTTTTCAAATAATTTTCAGAAAGTTCCAGATGGGAGTTTTCAGAATTAACATCACTGAGTTACATTTCCACCAGGACTTTTTGACATTCACTTTAATAAAGGGGAACCTCAATGGACAGGCTAAATTGTCACCTTGTGCCTAGTGGGGCCCTAGAGTGGCCCTGCATTCCTTCTGTGGAACTGGTCTTCTCTTGGCTACTGGCCCTCTTGCCTTTCCCCGTGGCCCTAGGCAGAAGTTCACCCTCTGGGCAGCCTTAAGCAGTTCTACTCAATCCATCAAATCCTGAAGCAAGGAAATGCTCTGGTGTCTTATCACTAGACTCTACCTCCTTGCTCCTCTTCTCTCTCTTCTGAAATTTATAATTGCAGGAAGGGAGTAAAAAAAACCAAAGTCAAATTTTGGATGGCCGTCTGGATGGCCCCTTCTGGTTGGCCATCTTATGCTAGTGGCTTCCTGGCCAGGACCAAGGGGGAACTAGAGATAAGACAAAATAAATCCCCTACTTTATTTGGGGGATTTTGGTCTGGAAAAGTGTTCCCTATTTTCCCTTAGTCATTTGTTTGATTTTAACAGGTATTACCTAAACGTAGTACAAATTCAAAAGGTGTAATAGTTCAAAAGTTGTGTTTTATACTGTGAAAAGTATGTTCTTCTTTTTTAAAAAACACAAAAATAGCATATTATACATGGTATTTTGAACCTCATTATTTGTGAGTAGCTTAGAGATCCTTTTTTATAGGAGCACGTAGGGCTGCTTCTTTTGTTTAATGCAGATATGCCATAATTTGTTTAATCAGCCTTCTTTTGACAGATATTAAGGTTGTGTCCAATTATTTGCTATTAAAAACATTGCTGCAATAAATCACTAATTCTTGGGTCATTTTGAAATATATGAATAGATCCATCAGATAAAGTACTGGAAATATAATTGCAGGGTCACAGGATAGGTGAGCTTTTAATTTTGGTAGATTTTGAGAAACTGTTCATCATAGAGATTGCAACAATTTACACTTCCCTCTCCGCCAACCCACCAGCAGCAGTACATGCATGGGTCCCTTAGCTTAGCCCCTTAGATCAAGAGGTTCTGGTAGGAAAGGGCTCAGACTTGACAGAACATGGATTCAGAAGGTCAGACAGAAGCCTGGCTTGGTGGACAGTTGCTAGACTGCTAGCCTTGCAGTCCCCAACCTCTGGGCCATGGGCTAGTACCAGTCTGTGGCCTGTTACGAACCAGGCCACACAGCAGGAGGTGAGCTGTGGACCAGGGAGCAAAGCTTCCTTTGTATTTACAGCCACTCCCCATGGCTCACATCACCACCTGAGCTCCGCATCCTGTGAGATCAGCAGTGGCATTAGTTTGAGGAAAAGAAGCTCAGGGCTCCCACTGATTCTGCATTATGGTGAGTTGTATAATTATTTCATTATATATTACAATGTAGTAATAATAGAAATAAAGTGCACAATAAATGTAATGTGCTTTAATCATCCTGAAACCATCCCCCCTCCCAATCCATGAAAAAATTGTCTTCCATAACATCGGTCCCGGGTGCCAAAAAGGTCGGGGACCACTGTGCTAGCCTGTTCTCAGGCAAGTGACAAAGAGGAGAACTAGGAGACTCTTGATGAGCTCATTCTATTCATTTCAAACGACTAAAATAAACCCAAACATAGGGGTCTCCTGTCTGCAGCTAAAAATCTCCAGGAGGTAAATTCCACAGCGTACTTGTATAAACTATTTGGGCTTCTCACAACTCTTCTGAAAGTCAGGACATTTTTCCTGGTGTCTAATATAAATCTTCCCTGCATACATCCACTTGTGAAAAACGTGTGCTAACATTTCCCAAAAACAATGCAAGTTCAGCTAGCTAGATAACATGATGCTATACTTTCATGGCTAAAGTATGTATCCTTTTTTTTTTTAATAGCAAATACCTCTTAAGTAGTTTTAGAAAACTTTAATACCTACACAAGGGATAGCATGAGCCCTTTTATTTTATCCCATATTTGATTTAGCTATGGACTTTACAGAGAATGTGTATGTAATTTAAAATTGTACAGTGCTGTCTTGCTTCCCTCTTCTCATATATTATAATCAGAGAATTGGGATGCCTTCTCATTAGATGCTGATCAACATATAGCTTTTTTAACAGCATGTCCAATATCACTTCTGTTGAAGGGGACAACGTCTCTGTAACTGGGAGAGATATAGGTCATTCCTGTGTGTATCTTTCTCCTGCTGTCTAGATACAATAACTATTTTAGGAACATTTGGTATCCAAAAAATCCCAGCGTTGTGCAAATTAAAACATCTGCTTATACTTTGACACCCTCATTCTTCAAAGGTTAGTTGGATTTGTGGTTGCTTTGTTCAACAAGACTGCTGTTGGAGCCCAAGGATGCACATTTAATTATTGGGAAGATCTGTTTGACAGAGCTGTGGGGGAAAAAAATTACCCTTCATATTCAGACCAGCATTAACATTTTTATAGAAGGAGATTGCCTGAGAGTCAAAGAAGGAGGAAAAACTCCAGGAAAATAAATATGAATGTATTTGGTCACTGGTCTTCTCCTACTGATTTACAAGACTCCAACCAACGACGCCTTGCTCTGTTTCCTAGAACTCATCAGCTTGCTGTTAAACTGGCATTTCTGATTTCTGCTGAGGTTAAAGACAGCAAAGTAAACTCTGCTTCCAACAATAAATAACAGAGTGAGTTTTTCTTTTCATTCAAACAGGCTTTAGATCACAGCAGACAGCTACAACCAGGTGCACTTAACTACATTTGTCATTGCCACAAATGCAAAACATGTAAAGAATCTGCTGCAAAAGGGACTATATCCGGCCTTTTTCCACCTTAAATATTTTTTCCATCCCTAATTGTGGCTGAATTGTTGTCACTCATCACCATCGCCATAATGAAGAGCCGAGGTGCCTGTAGTAATGCCAGCATCTCCTGATTGATTTGTTTATTTATGCAGGTTATTGACACCAGGTAGCAGGTTGTATACTGGAAGGCTTTCTATCTCAGGCCAAAGACTAGTGATCTTCTCCCTGGGCAATGCCAAGATAACACATGTCAAGAGGCAGCAGTTGCTAGTAAGCCAGCTCATCACTCACCTAGTCCCACCACCCTGCCTGGTCCCCTCTCTTTGCGGTCGTTTCATTGCCATCCCAGATGCCAACAGACCTTAGCTGCTGGACAGGGAGGAAGGGGATAGGAGAACGGGGAATGCATAACTCAGGTAGCAAGAGGGATTCGGTGAGGCAGGAACCAGTAGGTGAACAATGACTCAGTTGGAAACATGCAGCTGGGTGTGTGTTGTTTGCATATCAGGGACCCTTTGTTAAAATGGCTTGCCCAGCTGTGTGGGTACATCAGTTCGGGGAGGGGGACGGGTCTGAAGCAGAAGATGAATTCTCAGGGAGAGCAGCGTTACTTCCTAGCTAATTTGTGCACAAGTTGAGGGAAGGTGCTCTCACTGGGGACCTGCTACAGAAAGGCTGCTTGGTTCTGGGATTTATCTTCCTTCTGCCAAGTCTATTAGTTCCAAACTCGCCTTTTCAAGATCTTGCAAATTCCTTTGAAAAAATGACTTAACAATTTAATGAAAACAACAGCAAAACAAAAGCTGTGCTGATGAGGGACAGAGATAAGGTTGGGTTTGAAATGAGTGACGAACCTCGTAATGAGGTGTGTAGCTTTGTATATTAAGCGATTTCTCTGTGGTACTTTTCCAGATGTGATGGAATACATTTATTTGTGTGCTCATCTGAACTGAAATAATACAAATGAGATACTAAAAAGATATCATTACGTGCAGAAGTAGGAGAAGAATTTAGAATCCCAATTCTATAAGTTAACAGCTGTGCATAAAGCAATTCGGAACAGCTCCGAATCTGCAGGTTGCCTGGGAACCTCTGTCTAGCTCGTATGGACTGGTGATGATCTACGTGTGAATCCTGCATGTTGATAGTTCAAGGCTACTTTATTCCAGACAAAAATAAATAGCTGGTAGTAAGAAGTCTGTCTCCACCGAAAGCCGGCAGAACGGCTGAATACAGCCACTGCGGTAGTGCAATAAAACGGGATGAGTTTAAAACTACCAGATGGTACCCTGTACAGTGCCTGAAATAAAATGGAGAATTAGGGTGCCCCAAGGTGTGCAC
The DNA here is from genome assembly GCA_963574885.1 of Lepilemur ruficaudatus. Lineage (NCBI taxonomy): Eukaryota > Metazoa > Chordata > Mammalia > Primates > Lepilemuridae > Lepilemur > Lepilemur ruficaudatus. The sequence continues at coordinate 31,336 of CAUYRT010093739.1, forward strand.
AGGAAAGGCAATTACATGAAATAAATGGGCCTCGGGCCTACAGGATGCTTGAGTATGCTACACAGGAGACATATAGTACATCTGGTGAACAGATTTTATCACACACTGGAAAGCCATAAAGCACGCCGTTGAATATCGGAACCCCGTCTCACAATGACATTTTACCTGTGTTGGTATTCAGTGCTGTTTGTTTTAAAAGGTGCTGTAATCTCAATGATGTGTTTTAAAAGCTTCCTTAACATTGTTTCTACTATGTTCCATTTTGTGGGGGGGACAGATTGATACAATGCAACGAGCGTCTGCGGACAGATAGCCACTCTGGTCACACGAGATCATGTTTTTATTTCATTTACCTCATTGCTGATGCGATTTGAGTAATAGGATTATACTTGTCAGCACTCCCCGTTTGGGAAAATGCCAACGTATTTTTAATGCTAGTTCCCACATCTCCGTTTTATTATCTGTAGCTTCACTAGCGTTCCCCTCCCCACCCACCCCTCCATTTCTTAATGTTCAAAGAAAAAGCAAATTTTTTTCTTTTTTTTTTTTTTTTGGTGGTGGGGGTTTGTGAGGAGGATTTACTTGTTGGCACGGAGCGGAGCCTTTTCTTGTGTCTTCCTCCTCAAACACAAGTCTGCTTTCTGTTGGCAAATGGTGTGCTCTTCTCCTATTGTGAAAAAGGCTGAGGAACACATAACATTCATTATTGTTTTAAGAGTTGCTGTAATAAAATCCTCTCAGTACTTAAAGATAGTTTTAGTGTCCCTCCTAGGATTCACTCTAGCTTTGATAATTGGGTAATTGCATCCCCTCCCCCGCCAATAAATATCTTCACCCAATTAAGTTTAAAACTATAATAAATTTTAAAGAATTATAGTCTAAAAATTCATACCCTAGAACCAGTATGAAGTATGAATATTTATCTTAAGCCGTCAAGCAGTGCAGCCTGTCTCCGTGCTCCTGCACCTTCCGCGCGGCAGCATCCGGCGTCCGCTGCTGGGAGCGTGGCCTCCCTGAGCGTGGGCTCAGGGGCAAGAGCCACAGTGCCCTTCACTGCCCACACGGTTTTTGGACAAAGCGGTCCTTCACTTCTCTGTTCCTGCCCTGTATTGTTTTCAGACAGCATTATTCATGTATTCACTCACTCATTCATTCATTCATTCGTTCATTGCTCGGTTCAGTAGGGTCTGACCGAGGGATCAGGCCAGGCTGTGGTTGAGGCAGGGCCTGGAGAGACACACGGAAAGGACAAGGTGGCTACTTGCACACAGCTCACCTTCCACTCCCTCCCTCTCACTCCACAAACCGATGTGTCCGGATAAATCTTCCAGGCCGTTATTACAAGTCAAGCCCTCTGTTGCACCAAAGCATATACTCTCAACACTAAGGGACAACTAAATGACACGAGGTACTACCATCATTGCTCAGATGTATAATAAATGCGGAGCGGCACCCAGAAGGCAGGCCAGGAGTTCACATTGCAAACTCCAGCCCACTGGAGACCCCAAACCTCCTGTTCCCTCTTCCTGAAAACAGAAATTCAATCACAGCCCCCAAAGCCGGTAGCTCTCGGCAACAGGAACACCTGGAGCTCGGGAGCCAGGAGCAAGGACAAAAGGGCACCACAGGCAAAGCTGAAGCTGAGGCTGGGAGAAGGGAAAAGTACAGCTGCGGCAGGGGTGAAAGTGAGAGGTAGGAATTGGGTACCAAGATCAGGAGGCCCAGCCGGTGGGTAAGGGTAGGATGGACCCTGGATTCTGGGGTTCTGCCAGGCACTCCACCCGGCCTTCCCGCCGCCATGGCTTTCCTCAGACGTGCCACCATCTTTCCCGTCCTCTGTCCCCTCCTCCTAAGACAGCCATTCTTTCATGCTGCCCCCTAATGCCCAGATGTGTTCTTCCCTGCTCACCCTCTCCACCTTCACCATCAAAACTTCACCATCTCCGCCCCATTTCCACCCATCAACATGCAGGGGACATGCGTGGCGGTATTGGATGCCCAGGTAGTCGTATTTCAAATGACACATTGTGGGAGAACCACTTAAAAACATGAAAGCCGTGATGCTGAATCTCCAGGGAATGCAGTTTTGCAAGCTGAGCTCTATTAATAAAGAATATGCCAATGATAATATTAAGTTGGTGGAAAAATTATAAGGTATCTAGGAAAAACTTTATCTTCTAAAGCTCTATATAAATTTCAAGAATTTCAGAAGACAACAACAGGGAAGTTGTTTTAAAAATTTAGGATCATAATACCTGGGGAAAAAAATCAGAATCTAGTAACCTTTGTTCTTCAAAATCTTTTGTGATGGGGTTCCAGGTAGGGGCGTTGGTGGTGGAAATCAGTTTTATGAAGAAGAAACATCCTAACATTTGAGGGTCAAAGCTGAATTGGAGCTAAAATCAATCTTTATATCAAATACAGAACTGATCAAGATGATGGCAATAATACTTCGTTTTATTTAGTCTGAAATATTCCAGACAATTTAATTGGTTTCAAAAATTTTATTTAAGAAAATAGTCGAAGCAAAGGGCAGGGAAAGATGACAGGGAAGAATGTTCAAGGAAACCCTTTTGTATCTGGATTCAATTTTTACTGTATTCAGATTTTTCATTAGTTCATCGTAAGCACTATAAACAGTAGTTGCAGGCAAGGGCAGGGGATGACATTGGTGGTTCTACATTTGTAGGAAGCCAGGAGGGAAAGTGTATGGAAGAAGGAGCTCTTGTTATGAAGTCTGTAAGTGTGTTTCCATGCTGTTTCTCCAAGGGCAGATTGGGCTACAGGTGGCTGCTTGCTGGTGTCATCTGCCCTGAGGGTGGAGTTTTCTGAAGTAAGGGATTGGACTGGAATTAGCCAAGGTTTCAGGGAGCCTCCCTTGGATGGAAGTAGCCTGAGCAGGTGTGGAGAAAGGTCGTTTCCATGGCAGCTGTCACTAGGCGCTTTGCCAGGGAGGCTCTCTGGTACTCAGCGGACTCTATGCAAGATGTCAGCATCTCCGAACTGCTCTGCTGTACAAGCAGTCCATGAGCAGTACCCGCTTTCACAGAGCAAGGCACTGTAGCATGGTGGATAAAGACAGATGGAATGAGTCTAACTCCTGCTGCTGTTGTTTTCTAGCTGTGTAAACTTGGGCACGTTATTTCATCTCTTTAAGCTTCAGTTCTCCACACTATAAAGTGGGCACAAAAATAGTAGTATTTCCCCCACAAAACTAGAATGAGGAGTAAATGAGACAATCTACATAAAAGTACATTGTCTGGCTCATAATAAGAACTCAACCAGCTGCGCATGGTGGCGCGCACCTTAGTCCCAGCTACTCAGGAGGCTGAGGTGGGAGGATCTCTTGAGCCCAGGAGTTGGAGGCTGCAGTGAGCTATGATGGCACCTATGAATAGCCACTGCACTCCAGCCTTGGCAGCATAGAAAGAAATAAATAACATTTCTTTCTCAAGAATAAATAATAATAATAAATACATAAAAGTGGAATTATTTTTTTTAAAAAAGAACTCAACTATTTTAAAATATTGTTACAAATGATAACTCTGTAGTCAAGGATGAATGGACTAGACACATAGAGAAAAACAGAGGGAAATGAGGCTCTCTTTGGGGCATCTTAGAAAAGCATCAGAAAGCATATAAAACATAAAAAGTGGAGGAAGGCATAGTGCGGGAGGAGGACACACAGGTGATGAGGAATAAAATCAGATTGGACCCACTCTCCACCTAATGTCACAGGGTTTTCTATCATTAAGGAGCCTCATCCAAGGAGTGGGAATCCTTGAGGATAAACAGAAGCAAGTTGTAAGTGCAGGAGAGGAAATCAAAAACCCTTCTAGAAGCTGGCATGGTGGCAAACAGTGATGAGAACTGCACAGGAATGTGCCCAGTAGCTGCAGATGTGGTGGGAGGTGGGTCATAGCTATCCCGGTACCTGTGGATATAAAGACAGAGGAGGTGTTGACTATTGGGCAGGAAACCAAAGTCAGGACGACTCCACGTTGTGATCCCAGGGATGTTGCCAAAGCCTTTTGAAAGTCCTAAGAGACCAGAGAATCTACAGAGTCTCAACATGTAGATGAGGGGTGGTGCAAATGGAAAGGTCTTGTGCTTGTAGGAAACTGGTGACACTGAGGAACAGGAGAAGCCTATTTAAAAGGGCTTGAATGAATATAAAAGATGTCAGATGCTGACATTCCATTTTTTTAAGGTGACAGAGTAAAATACATTTTAATTTTAAGGGAAAATAAGAAATGTCATAAAAATATGAGACTTGAATTTACCTAATGATAATTCCAGAATGTTCTGAAGATAAACAGGGTTGAAAAAAAATAACTGATGTGTCAGAATGCATCAGCAATAATGTAGGATGAAGCAGAAATGAAACCGGACTGCAGGACTATTTCCTTGCTGATCTCATTAACTAAACAAATCTGAGATTTGTAAGGCTTAGAGATCAGCAGTGAACTTGCTATAGCTAACTCCTCCTTGCCAGGTAAGGAATGATAAGAAATGAAATTTTCTAGGCTATAGATAGAAGAGAAATAGGAATAGAGAAGCTAGTAGAACATGAGAACCTCCATAAATACAAACTCCATAGATGCATATCATATTTTCATAATATCATTTCGTAGGAGATCTCTATTTTCTCACCACCTTTTCTCATTTCACTATCTTGAATTCTGAGTTCTGTCTCTTTGACTAACTCTCCTGTCTCAAAAATCAATTGCCAATCCACTTACCTGTGTACACATACACTGCCTTTATTCAATGCATATTTACTAAATATAAGCTTCATGTAGGGCTCCATGTTAGATACTGGGTGGTATGATCCCTGCCCTTGGAGAGTTTACAATCTGGGGGAAAGGCAGATGTACCCAGATAAATAAATATAGCACAATGCAGGAGGTCAATAGTCTGAGTTTTATAAAGACAGTACTTTGAGGATATGAAATATGAGGCAGAAGCTATGAATTCCCACTGGGTGGGCTGAAGGGGCTACATGGGAGTTTAGGATTTCAACAGTGAGGGCAGGGATGTAAGAGGATGTCCTAAGCAGAGAGGAACAAGAACGAGCCAAGATGTTTTCAGGAAACTGCAGGAAGTCTGGTGGTGGGAAGGACACAAGTGGAAGAAACACCTTCCAACTGTGGAGAGGCAGTTTGATATATGATCACTTCTACATATAACAAAGATACTGCTCTCAGCAACACGAAGCAAACAAAGAGACAGAGAGTCCTGGGAAGAGGTAATGATGGCCTGAACCCAGGCTACAGCAGGACACATGGAAAGGAGGGGTTGAGTTTGAGAAACACCATGGGGGTAGCATCAACAAGACAAAGGACCTGTTGGGTGTGGGAAATGGGAAGAGGTTGGAACCCTGGGTTCTTTTCAGAGTTCTCCTCTTTAACCTTCCTCTCCCACATGATATTGCTTGCCACTTTTGGCTTTTGGAAGCTTTCTTCTGTTTCTTTTAATGAGGCAGCACTGCCCCACTTCTCCTTCTGGTCATGAGCAAAAACTTGATAAATGACTTTTCGTAAGAAATTTGGCTCTTCATTGCAATAGTCATCTCTGCAAAAGATTAAGTGATTTATGGGACTCAGGTCAAGTTTGAGTTAAGTAGTAAGTCTGAGCCCATGAAACTTCTTCCGTCCCCTGGAGAGAAGAAAAAGGGAAGCGATTTGGTTGCAGGTGTGTACAGATGAGAGCTTCGGGAATTGAAATGTTCCTAAGACTCTCTTGGCGGGGGAGCTTAATGCTTCATAACAGCAGGCAAAAATAGTTTGAAGTTCATTCCCAAGATAGTGAGTTTTAATAGAGATATGATTTGGGACGGTCAACATATAAATCTTCTTCCCAGGCTTCCACATGAAGCACACGTTTGATCCAACAGACAGCAATGAGTCTTTAAAAGCTGTAGGGCCCATCACGTCAGAGGGTATTTATGGATTTACAGACTCTTCAGATATCTGGATCTTGTGCAAGCATGATAAAAGCCCTCTGAAATTTTTGCTCAAATAAATGAGTGCTTAGCTAGCTATGTTTCCTAAATTAAATGACTCAGCCATTGTTCACTTGTAAAATACCCAAGGGTCCTAGTCTACATTTTGGAGTGACGTACTGCAACATTTCTGTTGCAAGAACAAAGCAGTTTGGGGGCTGTAGGAAATCGCTAACTCCTTTTCTTGTATTTCACACTGCTAACTTAATAAGAAATATGTTGTTGAGTACAAATTTTAGGACAGATATTTCTCAGGTCATATCTCTAGTCACCAACAAGGGTGATGGGAGCAAAATAGTTTTGTATTTGAAAAATTGATTTGTAACATAGGTCAATAATTTTAGGAACCAAACATTTTGTTAGATTCCTGACTGGTAGGACATAGAAGCTAATAATTATAGAAATGGAAATCTTGCCAGTAGAACCATTGAGTTCTCTCATTCCCTGCAAGTAGCTGAAGAATTTTTGGCATTTCGCAGACCCTACTCTTTGATAAGGAGAGAAATTAATAGTTATTCTCTGTGTCTTCATTAAAAGCTTGTCATCATATGGAATTAAGTTATCCCTTTTTATTCAATGTTTGAAACAAAGTAGTTCATAAATTGTAGTAAATGAAACTTTCTGACAAGTAGCTGGTAGTAAAAGAATCAATTCTGCCAGAGGACATTCAAGCTCCCTGGGGTTTTCCACGTGCTTTGGCTCAACTCAAAGCCACAGGCCAAAGGTTTTCTGATTTGTGTCAATCAGGTAAATCTGCACCCACGGAGATCATTGCTTTAAAAAAATAAAATAAAAATGTTTTCCCAATTTATACTTTGTGAGATCAGTATTGGAGAAGGGCTGAATATAATGTTTCTTTCTTTGCTTCGAGTATTGAAATGGAACATGTCACATAATGATTGCCATGTCTGGAGCAAAGTCTAAGGGCTTCAGGAAGGCTGCTGCCACTATCACCGCCACTGTGACCCTCTTAGGTAATCTCCGAAATCCCCAGAAGAGAGGCAGAGTTCTTTGACTTGCTGATGCGGTGGCCAAGAGATTGAAAAAAGAGGAAGAAGAACAGGAGGACCTGTACCTTTTACCCCTGCCAAAATGACCCATCTTACTTTTGAGTCAAGGCCCCCGAAGTTTATAAAAGGAGTTGTTTGTTTAATTGTTAAAGAAAAACTCAGTTTTTCCGAAAATGAGCAGGCTTAACCTCTATTATATGTGATTTAAATGAGTGACTACTCAGAGAACACCAAAAAGCCATATGTAACTGAGGCTCCCCTGGGACTCACACAGAATCCCATCAGATAATACAGGCATGCGTTGACAGAAATACCGGAAGATTGGTGAGTCAGTAGAGAAGACTTGGTTCCAAAAAAAGAAGAGAATCATTTGAAAAAGCCGAGGACCAAGTCCTCTCTAGTGACTCTTTCAGGAGACTCCAGATTGAACAGCTTTTCAGATACATGCAGCCATAAACATTTCCTTGGATGTGAAGATATTTAATCTCCAGGCAAGGAGGGAAACTTATATGTAGCTTCCCTCCACCAGGTCTCTGGGGGAATGCTTACCAGGAGTGGTGACAAGCCTTGCTGGCGTTTTCCAGCTTCCTCCTAGCACTGTCCTCCAGTGTGGGACCACCCATGTCCCCAGGATCCAGGGCTCCAGGGATTGGCAGTGGTGCATATGTCTAAGGGGCTAGCCTTTTGGTTCTGGCCACTAGACTTACTTGGGTAAGCCACACGGACCAGCAAAGACCACCGAGCAGAGAAGCAGCATGGTTAGTGCTGTGTTCTATGAAGCCCATTCTGGCAGCTGTGTGGAGGGTTGAATGAGAGCAAGAAGAGAATGTGGCAGGGAGCATAGTCATAGCTTTTCATAGACTTCAAGGGAGAGATGAGGAGAATTTGAAGAACAGTGGCGATTACATTGGCCCATCCATGATTGCAGTTACGATTTCAAGAACAGCCATGGTCCTAACAAACCTCCTCATGACCCCAGACCACGTAACTCCTGCCTTGGCAGCTTTGGTGTCTGTGCCTGATTTCTCCCAAGAAGCTCCACGCCTTCCTCAGATATGAATGTACATGTCATAAGCATGTCTGCTTCTAATAGGTTTTAATGTGCATTCCTTACTATAAGAGACTTCCAGCAAATTTACATTTTGGCACAAGGCCATTTCCTCATCCTGCTCATAACTAAACCCAGAAGGATCTTCTTTGCCTCTGCCACATTCTAACTGCTGATCACACAGACAGGTAGTGCAGGGGTAGACGTATGGTGACAGCCCAGCAAACAGCCTTTCTTTTTCAGGATAAGTAGGGCAGAAGCAGATTCTAAACAACTGAGACCAGTGTGGGCTCACAGACTAATAATATTAATAAAACAAATATTATAACTTTGTACTGTGTACTGAGCACTAGATTCTGTGATCGTTTTATGTATATTTTGTCATTTAATCCTCACAATGATCCTATGAAGTGGGTACTATTGGCATTCCTATTAAACAAAGAGAAAACCAAGGCTTAAATAGAGTTTAAGAAAACTTCCTGAAGTTTCATAGGTGGTAGGTGGCAGTGTAGGGATCCAAATCCAGGTCTGTCTTATTCCTGAGCTCAAGCTCAGTGACCTTGTACCATGAAGAACATCATCATTTCCTGCACAGATGTTAATCTATTTCTGGTTCAGTCCCTGGTGTAAGGTCAGACTGAACCAAACTGCAGGCAATTCTTCCAGTCCAATTCAATACAAGAAAGAGATCCTTTCCCAAGTCACAAAGGACTCTCTTAGATTGAATCCACCACTTGGGATCTACATTTCAGCAGAAGAGGATTTATGGAAGGATCCAGACAAGATGAGCTCTCAGACCCACTAAACCATGGGCCTAATCTGGGTCTTATGAGAAAGGAACAGAATATGTCCAGCCTCCATGATGTCCCTCCTTCAAGGGTTGGTGACTAGACTCATCCCAGTCACCTTGCAGGGATTCCCTGGCATGAACGGGTTCCAATCCCAAATTTATAACATAGACAAAGGAGCAGACAGTCTTTACAGACTTGCAAAGAAGCTCAGGTGAGGTTTTATACCAGGGCATTAATGATATATTAGCTCCAAGAGCACTAGGCAGCCGTATCTGCCGAGGAAAGTGGGTTTATGAGCCAGGGCTCTAAGATCAAGCCTTCACCTGCCACAGTAAATTGTCAGCTGAGAAAGTCACTCAATCCCAAATGGAGAAGCTACTCCTGTCATCAGTTAGCTGCACATTACAGAGAACATCTAAAAAGTCTGATGGCATAGGGAAAGTAAACAAAAGATTAATATCCAACATTTATATGCAAGCAATACATCATTAATGATCATTATGGAGAACTTGCTTAGCTCAAATGAGGTTCCAGAAGACTGGAAGCGTTTCAGTGTAGCACCAGTATTTATAATAGCCACCCTGGGGAACAGCAGGCACATCAACTTGACATAGCTAATATGCAAGGTAATGGAAATAAGTAGAGGTGAAATGGAGCCATGCGGACACTGAATTATCTTGGGAGCCAACTTCCATGCAAATAATTAAAAACTGCCCTGATTATTAGCAGAGTGGAGAGGACACTGCCTCAGACACCTTAGGTCACTTTTTAACTTACCATTTAAAACTGGCACATCATGTTGCCCTGCTGCTTAAAATCCCAGCAAAGAACCTTCAACGCAATTGACAGAGGACAGTTAGTTTCTAATGAGATTTGAGGAAGAAGTCTGTTCACACGGTTTGGGAAGCGGCACGATATTGGAGAAGAAGGGGCTGGGGTTCTGGAATTTAGTCCCCGTCCCAAGAGACTCACTGTGCAACATTTTAAAATGCTTTAACCTTTTATTAGTTTCCTTAGCTATAAGATACGGACAGTATTACCTAACCTCCTGCCTTACAGTTTGTATAAAACAAGATAGAAGAGCTTATATGAAAGTGCTTTGTAGAGTGTAAGACAGGAGAGGAAACGCAAATGGCTAAATGAGCCAAGTGGCATGCCTGGGAGACACGTGGGGCACTTCATAGGGATTTTGCGAGCTGGTGAGACATGGCCTCTGAAAGGGCCCCTCACCTCTAACCCGCTGTTGCCTTGCAGGAATGGAGGACTGGCGTTGCAGGCAGGTCTCCCCATTTTAAGGCAAAATTGGAAATTGCTTTTTTTCTTTTTGGATGAGAAATCTCTTGATTTAAAAATGCAACAACTGAAACAAAAGTTTGTAAAACTCTGTTCATGTGTACTGCATCCCGCTCATGGACTGTATTAGTCCTCTCCCCGATGCAGCATATAGCATAACAATTGGGAATTGTACTAGCTGATAATGATAATAGTTGCTAACATTTATAGAATTATAGAACAGAATACTTGCAGCGTACTAGGTACTCATTTTTAAACTGTGGAAGTAAGTTTTTTTCCCAGCGTTACTGACGTAAAATTGACAAATAGAAATTGTATATATTCAAGGTGTACAACATGATGATGGAATAGGTACTATTCTAAACGTTATGGTAAAGTAGCCTTGGGAAGCCAACGAGAAGGTAATATTATAATCCCCATTTTACATGGTGTGGAAACTGAGCAAGATTATCCTTGGTTAAAGTTATATGAGTTTTATGGAAGCCCTAATTTAAAAAAAAAAACTTAAGTAAACTTAAATTGTTTTATTAATAATTCAGTAGAGGATGCAATGTAGAAGCCTCCCTCCAACTTTTTTTTTAGCAAAACCCTTCACTGTGAGCATTCCAAGGATTGGAATTTCTGAATTATGGATCTTTCCTATAAATAAGTGCAGAGGATTTGCCAACATTTCCTCTCACACATTTACTTTTCTTAGGCCCACCCTAACCTATGAAGTTATTAAACTGAATAAAACTATTAAAAACAATTCACTTTTATTTAACTGAGCAAAGCAGGGACTGGCCAAGAAAGGCAATTTCCTAGTCAAACTTAGATATTAGAGCCTACCATCACGTGGGAAAGGTAAGCCGCCCAATGTCAAGCCTACGTCAACTTCAAACACAAGATAACTGAGTTCAGACATGGCACAATAATATTCTATCTTCTTGTTCTTGCACGTTAAAGACTCCACCAGAGGCCTTTCATTCTGGAAAATAATATCTAGACGGGGTCTTCAATTTTAAGAAAGATATTTCCAAGATCTAGAAACAAAGAGATAGGACATCTACAGCAGAGGAAAAGCCTCTATTAGGAGATCAAATGATCAGGTGAATATCCGAATGATGAATGAAACACGACTTTCTTCTCCCTTAGCAGGTCTTTGCCAATCTCTTTGCTTTTTAGCATAACTGCCAGAGAATATACAGAAGAACAGTTGAAAAGCAATGTTCTTTGTGGGACAAGTAGCAGAAAATTATCATCTCTAGTGATTATTTGAAAAGGACTAACAATGAAAAAAAGTCTGATTCCCTACAATCCTTCAGCGTACAGGAACCTACTGTTTCCCAGCCCGAGTCTGTATCCTGCTCCTCCCAATGCTCTCCTTGCCCACACTTCTGTTTGCTCTGCCCAGCCGTTTCCAGCATCCTCTTCCAGCATGGAGATGCAGAGCTCCCGGGCAATAGAAAGCAGTTAACAATATCAGAAGGGGCTGGCGAATGAAGGTCAGAGTTAAGGGAAGTAAGAAATGGAATCTTACCAAGGGTCAGCATGTGGCACTCAGATGATTCCGGTGCACATGAATGACAAGCTTGGGCAGAAGAGAAAACAAAGTGGGCAGCCCAGACGCAGAGGAGCCTTGAGTCGTCTCCCTATCCGTGGGCTCAGGGTGTGCGTCCCCTCTCTTCCCGTCATGGCCTGAGTCTTTCCCCAAGGAGCTGGGGAGTTAGAACAGGATGTGTGTAAACCCCCAGAGTATCTGAAACAAAAGCAAAACAAGAAGAAAAAAAAAACTTTCCTTTATGTGCCCTTCACCAAAGGAGCATTCATTCTGAGAAGCAGAGAGAGTTTTCAAAGGGCCTTGGCCTGTGAGAGGGAACTAGTCAGTGAATTCTCAGAAGCAACCACAAAAGAAGAGTCTTGGGATCATGACAACTTATAGGTACCCTTGACGCTAATCATGAAAAAGGAAATGGTAACCATTAGAAAGTTCCCAAGAAAGGCTTATGCTGGGACAGAGGGAAGAACAGTGTTGTTTTTTTTTTTTAAGTGAGCAACATACCTCCCCTCCACACCCCCTAAAACAGCCCGCGGAGCCCGTGGGTCCTAAGCCCTTTGTATCACATGTAATTGTGTGTTTGTAGAGCTTTGATATGTGCTTAGCACTACGCTAGAAGTTTCCTTCAGTTTGCTATCAAAAGAAGGCTTTTTTCATGAAGCAAAGACATTACATTTGGGAATGGAGTTAGTGGGATCAGGAGAGGTTCTCATGATCCTCTTAATGGAGGACTTATATCCTGGCTCCGAATTCAAGTTGAGAGACCTGTCTAGTGCACATTCCAGAAGGGGGCATCCCAGAAATGAGGACATTTAAGGCACCTTGGGTATCAAAGAAGTCACAGGGCTTTTGGACAACTTGCAGCCCATTGCAGGCTCAAACTTAGTGCTCTTTGGAGAACTAGACCCAATTAAACTGGGGACTGCTTGCAGTTGCCAAGTTTCGTGCAACTTCTGATAGATTGGGAAGGAGGAATAGAGGCAGACCCAGAGCAAAATGAGCTGAGTCGGGAAAGGGGAAAATAGATTCAGAATGTAAAAGCAGGGTTCTTTGATGGGCTGAAGAACTGACACATGGAAAATGTAATGCATTATTGACAAACACGTATGCTGGCTGCAAAAATAATTAACACAAGCAGAAAAGAAATAGGAATGAAATGGAGCAGAAAGACTTTGAAAGATTGTGAAGTGGCCGCTGAAATTGCCAAGCTAATGTCAGAGAGATGATTAAAATTTTCCAATAGAACAGGTGAATAGGTACTTAGGAAAGTGTGATGTAAACCAAGAGAGAGTGGATCATTATATGAATCTGCACTGAGGTACTAATCAGCATTTTATGTGCAACTTTGCAGTGCACATTTTAGCAGATGGAGGAAGCTCTTAAAAGCTGATAGCTAAACCCAGTCTGACTGCCTTTCTGCTTCATAATAACCATCCCTGGAATGGGTACTTGTTCCAAGTGAGCACTGCAGAACCAGTTCCCAGAATAGAATTCCAGACATATCAATATGCTTACAAAATAAAGATATCTGCAAAACTCTAGGACCAAGGGAGAAGAAGGGCAAGGGAGGGGAAGTTTAAGTCTTCCTAAACAGGTGCCTGGGTGAACTGGCTTTAACAGACAAATAATCAGAACTGAAAGTAAAGATCAAGTTGCAATGAGGAGAAATTCTTCTGCAGGCCAAACTGTATATATGCAAGCAAGTGCGCACATACACACATTCTTGTAGAAACTGTATTGCTGCAATAACAAAAACAATTAGATGGTGGATTGTGGGTATGTTAAAAGAGAATAATTCTTCATGATCAGAATGACTTTTTCGCTCATTCAACAGAAAAAGACTCTTATTTTTTATTTGTTGGCAAAGCCAAATTAGAAAAAATATATATCTTTACGACCATAGGAGACAAATGAGTGATACCAAATATCACTAAAAATGCTATTAATCTACAGTGATATAAAATTACCATCTCAGCACAAAGAAAGCCTATATAATCTGAATTTCTCTAGCGTCGTAAAAACGAATGAGAAGCGAAATTGAGAGTAAGTATGCTTTTGAGATGCCGTTAAGAGTTACATGCATTGTTAACAAATGTGGCTAGACAGACCGGTGATTTACCTTGAGTAACAAATCTATAGAGACACAGAAAATTTCCAAAACAGGCCAACTCATTGCCCTTCGCATTGGTTGATGACACCTTTGAGAGTGTCATTCTCCTTACTTGGATATTTAAGTGTGACTGATCAGCCATTGACCTTATGTATTATTTTTCCTGTTTTCATTTACTTGTTTTCTGCATACTTCAGAAGCCAAAATAGCTTGAGGTGGAGTGAGTGTGTGCCAAGGAAGTGGATACAGGTTCATGTACCAAAGGAGCCCAAGTGACCTTACAGGGTGACCAGTGAGGAACACAATGGACTTTGGCTCCATAGATAGGGGGCCTTCCCCAAATCTGAGCAAGGCCCATCATCTGTTACTCTTTCATTATCTTTTGATCAGTCCAGAGGAGGAGAATATCATCCCAATTCCAGGATATTTTCATAAGCCCCTGAAAGAGCTGGACGAGGCTAATGACCAGGTCAGTAACTAATAGGAAGTAGAGGGCAGTACCTGACAGGAAGTAGAGGGCGGTACCTGACAGGAAGTAGAGGGAAGTACCTGACAGGAAGTAGAGGGCGGTACCTGACAGGAAGTAGAGTTGCATTGGATTGTTGAGGGGGAGGCCAATGAGGATGTAGAGGAGGAAGGGCTGAGTGAGATAACAAGATGGGAGCAGATGGGAAATGAGTATTTCCACCTCTTCCATATCTAAAAATAAGGAGAAAGAAAACCCACCATCATTGCCAATAACAAAACTTAGGGGAAATTCAGAAAGGGATATATGTCACTTTTCAATTTGTCTGAAAGGTGGTGTGGGAACAGTTTATGAAGTTGGTAAAGTTTTACCAAGATGTTACCAGCAACCTCCAATAGTTTGCTTGTAGCTAAGGAAAAAACACAAGGAATGACAGCAATGGTGTTTTCTTTTTTGTTCATTGCCTTCTACAAAGATTTTAACATTTATATTATAATACTAATGCAAGACATCCTTGTGAGATGAGCAAGGGCTCTTATTTAGAAGCAGAGTTTACTGAGTATTACAATCTCCTGCCCGGGGGCACATAATTAGAACAAGGTTAATCTGGAAATAGAATCGAAGTCCCACTCCAGCCCATTGGTCTTTCTGTGAAACTTAATCGGGCATCTCTTCCTAATATCCTTGTGGGCAAAGAATCCAGCCCTGAGAACATGGAGATGCTGAGCATGGCCTCATGGCCTTTTATGTCACAGCAGAAGCTTCAGGGTTGGCTCCAGGAACAGATCCAGGTTGGTGGGACCTGAAGCTTAAACTTGTGAGACATTCTTTGAGAAAAGGGATTCAAACAGATGAGTTCAAAATCAAATATAAATGGGAAGATTTATTTCAAATGAATAAAGAAATTACATCAAATCCTAAATTTTATAAAGCTGACTGATATGGTTTGGTTTATTTGACCCCTCCAAACCGCACGTTGAAATTTGATCCTTAGTACTGGAGGTGGGGCCTAATGGGAGATGTTTGGGTCATGTGGGCAGAACCCTCATGAATGGCTGGGTGCTGTCCTCCTAGTAATGAATGAGTCCTTGCTCTATTAGTTCTTGCAAAAGCTGGTTGTTCAAGAAGGTCTGGCACCTCCCCATTTTCTCTCTCTTGCTTCCTCTCTTGCCATGTGATCTCTGCACACGCTGGCTCCCCTTCACCTTCTGCCATGATTAGAAGCAGCCTGTGGCCCTCACCAGAAGCAGATACTGCCACTATGCTTCTTGTACAGCCTGCAGACAGTAAACTAAATTAACCTTTTTTTCTTTACAAATTATCTAGCCTCAGGTATTCCTTTTTAGCAATACAAATAGACTAAGACACTGACAAATATTACAAATTAAAAAAAATTCAGGAAAGTAGCATTATGTTTTTAGTAATTAGTTGCCTGATTACAGTTCTGTAATGCTTGTTTCCCATTATTTTTGCATTTATACTCTTTGATTACCTCTTTATAACAGTTTTATAATATTTTCTAGAGAGAGGATAAATAAGTAATTCAGTCATTTCTTTAACATAGTTGATCAAAATGTAGTCACTATTGGTTTCAAAACCTGACTTTTCACTTCAGCCTTTTCTTGGCTATGCCATATCTGTAAATTCCTCAGCAGTTTTTGCCTAGGGCCAAAGCTTTTGGATACTGCCAGTCCTCTGATCTGCCTGGACAGCTCCTCACTCCACCCACCACCCCAAGTTGCAGGTCCTCACTGAGCCCTTCCTCACCAGGCCTGACCAGGGGAAAGAAGGCAGGAGAGTCAGGAAGCTCTGAAGCCCAGGTTAGAGTGGTAATGAGCAGTGCCTGGTTCAGACCCCTGTCATTGCAGGCAAGGGTGGGTCAGGAGGCTCATGTTGACCCCCCATAAAAGGTTTTCATTAGGTGCTAGGCAGATGGAGAGGTTTTGCTGAGCCCACAATCCCAGCAAGCAAACCCAGGACCACAATAGGCAAGGGCAGTGATGCCCCCAGGCTGAGTTAGCATTTTTTGTCTCCTTGCTGGGGTGGCTGCTTTCTCCTGCAGACAACACCTGAGCCTTGGAAAAGATCTTGAATTTTAAGCTTCTCCAGCTATGACCTGCCTCTAGTTGGCCCTGGACAAATTATGAAATAGAAGGTTCACTTTCAGGACCTCCCTTTCTCCTTGGAGCATTTTCTATTCTTGGGATGTAACTGCAGGGGAAAATTCACAGATAGGGCATTTATGTAATAAGTTTGAAGTTCAAAGGGATTTTTAAAATCTATCAATAAAAAGCTACCACATTTTATCAATTTTGTTAGAGGAAAGGCTGAATTATCTTTCTATACTCTCTATGGTAAATATTACAAAACTGTCATATGAAGAGTCAACCAAAGAGTATGTAGCCAAAAATGTGCAGGAAAAAAGTATGGTAGTGATGTGGCCCCTTGTCTGCCCAGAAAGCCAAGAGCAAGTCCCACAGGGTTGAGGGCATGTCAGGGGTGGGGGTATCTCCACTGGGCTTCCTGGTAGAGCTCAGTAAGAAATATCTCCTTTTGATTAAATGCCCGGATGCTGCACACCTCGGGCAATTGAATTTAGATCACAAATCTTTAAAACAAAATCCTGAAGACTTTAAGGAATTTAGCTGTAACTATGGGATTCAATGGAGCCAGCAGGGAAGATATTGTGATGTTGAAGAATTTCCCCTCAATTAAGTCAAGAGATAAACATGCCCATAATATTTATGTCTAAAATCAACACCAAGTCTGAGCTTAGCAGGTGTTGATCATTTGCCAGCCGTATGGCCTGTGACAAATTTCTTAACCTTTTTATTAGTCCTAGTCTCCTCATCGATTAGAAAGGAGAATGCCACTATGGTTATACTTAGCTTGCAGGGTGTGAAAGCACCTATCACAGTGCCCTACAGATGATGCTTAATAAATGTGGTTTCCTTCCTATGGTTTTACAACAGGGGCTCTTGAATTTTACAGACAGTTTTCTACGGTGTCTTTCAAATATACTAAATGGTCCATTTACGCAACTCGTGTTCCTGCTGGAACCTAGAGACTCCATTGTTCTTAAGTCTTACTAATTCCTGACAAACCCTTAACTTTCGCTTCCATCCTACAGTGTCTGCTGTGTGTGACGTTGCTACTAATCCTTGGAGCACATGAGCTGACAATATTAAATCCTTTCTTTACATAGCTTTTGATGCTCAACCTTCCTAGAAAGGCAGGCTGCATCTCTCAGATGGCAAGTCTGAGGCATCATGATACATCATACAACTTTTTCTCCTACTCTGACTTCTCCAGACTACACATATTTTTAATTTTAAGAGTGCCTGCAAGCAGTTAGGAGTCGTTCACTCACATATTCTACGGCCTGTGCCAAAGCTGCCCATGTCCGACCAGATAATGTACGCTGAGTTATTTCAAATCCTTTCCTTTGAAATGGTTGTTTTGCTGCTTCAAAGTTTTCTGATATTCAGAGATGTACTTTTCCAGAGCTCTTCCTTTTAAAATGTGTTGATTTTAAAGTCTGCTCTGGGCTATTGAATACATCGGCCTCATTTATTTAAAAAAAAAAATCTATGAAAGGTTTTAAAAATAAAAACAAATTTAAAAATTCCATGTCTGGGCTGGGCGCGGTGGCTCACCCATGTAATCCTAGCATTCTGGGAGGCTGAGGCAAGAGGATCGCTCAAGGTCAGGAGTTCACAACCAGCCTGAGCAAGAGCGAGACCCCGTCTCTACTACAAAAATAGAAAGAAATTAGTCGAACAACTAAAAATATATAGAAAAAATTAGCTGGGCGTGGTGGCGCATGCCTGTAGTCCTGGCTACTCAGGAGGCTGAGGCAGAAGGAGTGCTTGAGCCTAGGAGTTTGAGGTTGCTGTGAGCTAGGCT
>CAUYRT010093741.1:0-62658 GCA_963574885.1 Lepilemur ruficaudatus
TTTTTAGTTGGCCAATTAATCTATTTCTATTTATAGTAGAGACGGGGTCTCACTCTTGCTCAGGCTGGTCTCGAACTCCTGACCTTGAGCAATCCGCCCGCCTCGGCCTCCCAGAGTGCTAGGATTACAGGCGTGAGCCACCGCGCCCGGCCTGTTTATGGTTTTTTTAATCTAAATCAGAATCCAAACAAAATCCATCTAATTGCCTTTATATCTAAATTAATTTTAATTTAGAACAATCCTCCTTCCCCCTTTTTCCCTCACTGTTGACTTATTGAAGAAATTGGGTCATTTGTCCTCTAGAATGCCCCACCTTTTGGGGTTTGTCTGATTGCTTCATGGTGTCATTCATCGTATTCCTCCAACTCCTGTCTTTCCCTGTAAATTGGAAGTTAGGTGTATAGATGCCATTTGACTTTTGTAGCAGTGCATCTTAGATGGTGTAGAATAATTTATGTTTTTGTTATATAACGATGCACGTAATATTAAGTCCTTTGTTAGTGATGTTAAGATTGTTCAGTGAATTCAGATTTCAAGTCCACTAACCAATAAACAGATATGTTTTGATAATTCTGAATTATATTTTAAATAAATGTCCTGAGTTAATGTTTATTGATATGAAAGTCCGATATTTTCTATTGGAAAGTTTTTCAATTATTCAGGAACATTTGAAAGGTATTATGAGCTCCCTCTGTGCCAGGCACTGTGTGAGATGCAGGGAGGTGGTGCTGAACCAAGGTATTTTCGCTATCCTCTGGCTCAGTCTCTCCAGGGAATCTTTCTCATCACTTGAACAAATTGGGTTTGTTTGTTTGTTTTTTTGTTTTGTTTTGTTTTGTTTTGTTTTTGAGACAGAGTATATCCCTATGTTGCCCGGCTAGAGTGCTGTGGCGTCAGCCCAGCTCACAGCAACCTCAGACTCTTGGGCTCAAGCAATCCTCCTGCCTCAGCCTCCCAAGTAGCTGGGACTACAGGCGTGCGCTACCATGCCGGGCTAATTTTTTTCTTTTTCTTTTCAGTTGCCTGGCTAATTTTTTCTATTTTTAGTAGAGACGAGATCTCACTCTTGCTCGGTTGGTCTTGAACTCCTGACCTCAAGCAATCCTCCTGCCTCTGCCTCCCAGAATACTAGGATTACAGGCATGAGCCACCTCGCCCGGCCTTGAACAAGTTAACACATTAACTGCCATGTGAGTTGTATTTAACTCATGCTAGTTTTGAGCCCAGGGCCTCGTGAAGCATATGGCTCGTGTCTCTTCAGTTTGGGAGCCACGAGAACTGTTCTTCAAGTTGCATATAACTCACAGAAAACAATAAAAAATAACAAATTAGTCATTAGATTAGAAAGGATCATTTTGTATTTGAACCCTGGCCCCAAGGAAAACAGTTTTTTTTCTAGTATGGCAGGCTGTGTTAAGGAGATTTTTGACCTTTGTTCACAGACAAATGTGTCTTATGTTACTGGCTTTTGGAGAGGAAACAGCAACATTTTCTTTTATCAATTCTGCTGTATTTTACCTACCTGTTATTTTTTTTTTTTTTTTTTTTTTTTTAGAAAGAGTCTTGCTCTGTTACCTGGGCTAGAGTGCAGTGGCATCATCATAGTTCGCAGCAACCTCAAACTCTGGGGCTCAAGGGAGCATCCTGCCTCAGCCTCCCAAGTAGCTGGGACTACAGCCAAGAGCCACCACACCTGCTAATTTTTTCTATTTTTTTTTTTTTTTTTTTAGTTGCCCAGCTAATTTCTTTCTATTTTTAGTAGAGATGGGTCTCACTCTTGCTTAGGCTGATCTTGAACTCCTGACCTCAAGTGATCCTCCTGCCTCAGCCTCTCTGAGTCCTAGAATTACAGGCATGAACCACTACACCCGGCCTCTACCTGTAATTTTTTTTTTTGGAACTCGACTAATAATTTCTTGAGTACCTATTACGTGCTAGATACTATTCCAGGTACTTGGGACACATCAAAAAACAAAACAAGGAGCCCTGTCCTCGTGGAGCTTACAGTCTAGTGTTTATTGCCACTCACCTGCATATGGACTGTGACTGGGGGCAAGTCACCACACCTCTGTCCTCAGCTGCCCGAAAGGGGGATAGTAGGCTGGGATTATACATGGATAACGTGCCTGGTGTACTGCAGATGCCAAAGTGGACACCCACCTCCAACCCACCACCAGACAGTAGACAGGGCTGGAAGTTGATTTTTAATAATAGAGTACAATGGGAACAGGGCAGCGGAAGTTGAGCCAAGTTGTCTCGTGTGCTGTGGTGGTAGTAGGCTGGCTACACGAATTACTGCTGCTGCTTGGTGGCTGCCTTGTTGGCTTGGTCCTTGGCCTTCTCTGTAGCTGCCAGTGCTGTCTCCTTTGCCTTCTCCTTGGCTTCCTTGGCTGTCTCAACAAGCCTTTTGGAAGGGGCCTGTCCCTGCGGCTTGGCCAAGATGTACTCAAAACCTTTCATAGTCTTGGTCACGTTGCTTTTGAACTGGGCGAGACCAAATTCCTGGACAGTTCTGGAGACGCCAAATAAGCTAGAGGAGACCCAGGCTTCCCGACAGATTTTGGTCCAGCTGCTGTTGTCAGAGTTCACATAGTAAACACATCGTTCCTCCACCATCATCAGCCAGGCGTGGTTGATGATCCAGGTGAAGGTGGTCATGGTCTGATTCTGTGGGTCCACAATAGAGTCCTCCAGGATGTACACGAGTGAGCAACATTGGCAGGAAACAGTCGCTTGACCCAGTGGGGCATCCTGTTGGTCTTGGTCAGGAGGTGCCGTGACAGGAGCTTCTGGTCAGGGGTCACTTCCCAGTGTACTATATCTTCCGCCAAGACATGTTTGCTATAGGGATTCGGGTACCACTGCCGGAAGGCAGCGAACACTTGGTCCCAGGAACTCCGAAGCATGCTCTGCCCCAGGAAATACTTCACCACTGTCCCGGCCAGGGCTGGCTCAGCACCCACACAGCATTAGGGGTGCAGAGCCTGGGGAGGGCTTGTGGTGGCTGGCCCGGGCTTGGCACATGCCTGCCGCTAGGCTATCAGCTCAGTCACCACCGCTCCGCACGCAAGCCGCCACAGCCTCCATGAGTTGTCCTGGCCTGCGCCACTTCCCTGTAATTTTTAATTCATTAACATTTTTTAATCACTTTGGGAAATATTTTTTAGCCTCTAGGGAAGTGAAAAATGCTTTCAGGAAACATAACTTCTGGTTACTTTGAAACTTACTAGAATTCAAATGTGGTTCTATAAAATTTTTTAGTGACAAGGGTAGAGTAGAATTGTGTTATTAGTGGTCTAGACTGAGGTCATTATGGAAGAAGAGCCTCGTGGTATTCAGTGCTTCATTTGGGTGTTTGCAATTTCTGGCTATTGTGAATACTGTTATAAATATTCTTGTACAACTTTTGGTATAGTCATGTGTTTTCACTTCTCTTGGGTTTATACCTAGAAGTAGAATTGTGGCGTCATGTGGTAACTGTGTTTAACTGCTATGCTATTCATGAGCTTCGTAGCCTACCATATGATATTGTTGCTCAGCCCACATCTAAGGGTCTCTACATGATGGTTGTGATGTAACCTGTATCTCTGTAACTGTCTATTGCTGATTCCCTACATGTAGCTTAAGCTACAGATAAGCCCAGTTGCCTGACATTCCGAAAATGCATCTTGTATTTTCTCATTTCTGTGGCTGGTTGGGATCCTATCCATTGCTTAGTGGAAATGATGCCTCTTTAATCAAGTTTTCCTGACCATTCCTCTCCTCCCCCATTGAAATTTTGCTCTTCCCATTCAACCCTTGAAGCGCTTTATTCTCTTGTGACTCTTAACAGTTTTTGCCTTGGATCACCATTAATTATAGGCCTGCATTGTCCAGTACAATAGCTGTCATCTACATGGGGCTGTTTTAAGTTAATTAAACTAAAAGTTCAATTACCATGTTTGGACAGCACAGAGATACTTTCCATCTTGGCAGACAGTTCTGTTGGGTAGCACTTTTCTAGATTGTTAACTTAGAACAGGGACTGTGACTTCCTGTTTGTCTTTCTCTGCAAGGCCTTTGTATAATGCTTTCCTTATCTTGAATTCAATTAAGAAAATAAAATTTAGGCTGGGCACAGTGGCTTACACCTATAATCCCAGTACTTTAGGAGACGAAGGCCGGAGGATTGCTTTGAGGCCAGGAGTTTGAAACCAGCCTGGGCAACACAGTGAGACCTTTTCTCTATAAAAAAGAAAAATTGGCTGGATATGGTGGGTTGCACCTGTAGTGCTGGCCATTCAGGAGGCTGAGGCAGGAGATCTCTTGAGCCCAGCAGTTTGAGGCTGCAGCAAGTTATGATAGTGCCACTGCACTCCAGCCTGGGTGACAGAATGAGACCCTTTCCCAAACTACTTTTTTTTTTTGTAAAGACATCCTTGACAGTGTCAAAAAGCATCCCAAACTTCTGACCTCAGGCAATCCTCTCACCTCGGCCTCCCAAAGTGCTAGGATTACAGGCATGAGCCACTGTGCCCAGCCTGAAACGAGACCCCATCTTCACTTTTCTGAAGATGGTAGTTGAATTAGAGAAGTAGGTGCTGTATTTGAAAGGCTGCACAGTTTTTATGTTGTAGATCTGTCAAGAATGGGTTAAAAGTGCAGGGGAATGGGATTGACATTGCTAATTTGTATATTCTTCAACTGTGGCTTAAAACAGGCAATTTGATTGTCCTACTTACTTGCTGTGCATTTCTATGCTTGCTTTCTCTCTACTGTGATCTGTAGGCCTATGCTTTCCAATGCAGTAGCGCCTAGCCACACATAACTGTTTAAATTGAAGTTAAAGCTGAAAAATCAGATCCTACACAAGCCACATTTTTCGTCACTTGGCAAGCGGCTGCCGTATTGGACAGCACAGAGAGAGGAGAACATCATCACTGCAAAAAGTTCATTTGGACAGTGCTGGTCAAGACTTACCCCTTAGCTGTAGTTGTGGATGTCATGGCAAATTTGGCATCTGGCTTTGGTTTAGAAGTTTGAAAAAACTAGACAGTTGTTCAGGTAATGAATGTCCTATTAACTGATGTTACTAATTTATTCGTAATTTAGGCCAGAACTTGTTGTTACAAAGGCTAAGGATGTGACATACTATATTGTTGTTTGCACTGGACTGCTTGGTTGTGAATAATCTAAATGAGTCAGGTGAGCTGAAAATTTGTAGTGCTTTGTTTTTGTGTCTTGTCTTTGTAATGGAATTTAGTACCTAGAGTGTTCTGAAGTGCACGTGTTTTTTTAGAAAGTCCGTAGGTAGTTGCACCTTGTTTTACACTAGACATTGTTACTGGTGCTGAAGATACAACAATAAACAAAACGAAGTGCATGTTCCCAGCTTGCATGGACTGCATTCTAGTTGGGGATGTGGGGAAGGCAGACACTAAACAAGGAAATAAATGCACAGTTTATCTTTTTTTTTAATTTAAAAAATAGATTATTTTTAGAGCAGTTTTAGGTTCACAGGAAAATTTAGCGGAAGGTACAGAGTTCCATACACCCCCTGCCCCCCACACACTGCTATTGTTTTAAATTAAAGATTGCCCTAAGTTTTGCATCTGTGTAAGTCAGTGAGTGACTTGCCAAATGAGGAGCAGTGAGAGCTCACACTTCAGGAACACACCGGCCAGTAAAATTCAGAAGAGCTTGCTGGAGATACTAACAAGAATCTTATTTGTGTTGGGAAAGGGGTAGAATCATTGTTGTAGCTGTACAAATTCTTGAACTTTTCAGGGAAAAAAAGACTTGTGAATGATAGAGCATTGCGTGGATTAATAGAGTTGCTGGGCTCTAGCTAATTTGTCCTTTTTAGGGAAAAAAATATATTTAATGAAAGTTAAGAAATACAGGAAAGTACAAAAGGAACACTAACCCTACTCCATCTAGAAACTGTCATTGTTCATATTTTAATGTATTTCTTTCCAGACTTTTTACTGTTTGTACCAGAGGTGTATGTGCCTATACACCTAGGTGTGACTTTGGGATCATGTTGGGTAATGCAGTATATAGTACCCTACTTTTTTTGACTTAACATTGTATCCTTCCTGTTTTTAAGTATGTTTTAAAAAGCAGCTGGCATGACAGTTCATGCTCTGGATATGTCTTGGTGTACTTAACTATTTTTCTCTGTTACAAGAATATTTAGGTCATTTGTAGAATTTTTCCCTTGTTTTAAGTAGGGATATGAGGAGTACTTGTCCCCTTTAGCCTCTGACAGGCTGAAGAGAGTTGTAAAGGAGAGTTTACAAAGTCCTATTTGAGCAGCTGTCCGAACACTGGGCATTCCTTTTCTGTTCTGTGCTGGTTGGGAGCAGCATGAAATACATTGTTTTACAGTAGGAGAGAGAAAGGACTCTTGCTTCTGGCTGTTTAGGACTGATGCTGGAGAAAAAGCTGAGGACAAAAAGGCTTGGCTAAATCACTTTTTTTTTCTCTTTTAGTTCTTGAAATCATGAATCCTGTTTATAGCCCTGGATCTTCCGGGGTTCCCTATGCAAATGCCAAAGGAATTGGTTATCCAGGTGAGCGAGTAAAATTTTGTTTTCATTATTGAACTTTGAACACTTGGCATTCACCGTCATTAAGAATGCTTTCGATTGACAAACCCAGTGGCTTAGACAAGGAAGAAAGCATATGGAACTGAAAAGTCAAGAGATAGGACTATATTGGGTCAAAGCTTGATCTGATGGCTCCAGCAGTTGGGTCCAGGATCTAGTTTCTTTACCTCCTGTTCTCAGCTTCACCTCCTCAGTATTGGTTCAGTGTTGGCCGCAGGTCCCATTCCTCCCCATTATGCTATCTGTGAGGTTCAGCCCCTCATCTAGGAGCCTATTTATCTCTGCCCTATAGAAAAGCCTAGTAGGCTTCTTGTTCCCTATCCAAACCAATCTTGGGGTTTATTTTGACTGAAATCAGCTTCCATCTCTGGGCCATGGAGGGGATTCTACTCACTGACTTAGGCCTGAACCGTGTTCTTCACCCTTAGTGGAGTCGGCTAGTCAAACCTGGCCTGTTAGGGAGGGAGGAACTAAGGTAAAAATTGGGGGCATAGGAGCTGATTGGTCAAAAATAGCAATTGGTTGTCCTAACTGGTGACTTTGAACAGAAGTAGTTATTTGTAATGTGGTATAATTTCATTTTGGCTTTTGATAATGTGGTGGAAGAGATAACCCTAAAACCTGTTACTACAAAGCCCTTAGAAAATGGAATAAAACATTTTACAAATGTATAACTGAACTTGTAGAAGGTAAGGGAAATACCTGGGGTCAAATATGAAAACGATGTAAAAATCCAGCTTACTTGGCCATTGAGCTTATGTTGTGCCTGTTCTGGGGACATTTGCTGTTGGTTTTTTCTTTGTTTGTTTCTTTTGAGTTGGAGTCTTGCTATGTTGCCCAGGCTGGTCTTGAACTTTGGGGCTCAAGTGATCCTCCTGCCTCAGCCTCCTGAGTAACTGGGATTACAGGTGTGTGACACTATGCCAAGTTTATTTGTGGGTTTTAACAACCCATATGGGGATAGAAAGTGAGGCTTAGTGTATCCTGGTGAGACAGGAAGTCAGTCTGGTCTCTGTAGAAGGTGATAACTCTAGTGAAGAGGTAGATTAAACAGTCCATTCGTTCACTGGCCTCACAAGGAAGCTTGTGTCTGCTTGGGTTCTGGGGAGGGGGAAATCTTTTCTAAGAATTTGTAACCATTCAGGGATATTTGGGGCTCTAGTTTACATTACTTGTGCTTCCTGGGGAGGTCTAGAAGTTGCGAAACTAACATAAAAACTATGCTGGTAGGCTGCCTTATCCAGGAGCATCTGACCAACCACACAAGTGGAGCTGCTGTGGAGGCACAAGTTCTCAGCTCCGCTGGTGTGGGCTTTCCACGGGCAGAGTGGTGCCTGCTAATGTGCAAATTATAACACACAGAACACTAGCCATCAAGTCGGAGTTGCCAACCAGGACAGACAGGAATGGAACCCTCATGTAGAAACCATGTCATACAAACAAGTTTAGAATAATTGCTGATGTTAAAGAATCAGCACGAGAGAGGAACAAGATGCTGGGGATAAAAAGAACCAACTGGAACGTAAATGGAAAAAATGGCATTTGAACAAAATCCAGGTTAATTGCACTGCTTAAGAGAGAGCAAGAATGCAACATAAAGAAAGGGGAAGAATAGGAGACAGGTTAAGATGCTTGAAAATTAAGAGCTCCAAAAGGATGGGGCAGAGAGACTGGAAGAAAAGGAGTGACAGAATTTTTCAGACTTGATGAAAGATAATTTAGTGATAGAACCTGTTTTTAAAGTAGCAATGCTAGTTTAAATAGAATGTTAAATAGCCAGTGAGGATCCTGAGTGGATCTGGAGCCAGGGATGTAGCCAAAACCCTATGATATTAGCATGATATGATCATCTTAGTCAATATAATGGAACATTGATTGCACCTCATAAACACGAGTTCTGTACAAAGCTGTGAGGATGCTGAGGTTTGTGTATTTTTTTCCTGTTCTTTGGGATTGGCAAACTAAAGGCCTAGGTAGAAAATGTTTCAGGCTTTGTGGATCATACCATCCGCCACAGCTACTCAGCTTTGCTTTTGTGGCATATAAGCAACCCTAGACAATACTGAGTAAGTAAGGGTAGCATGTTCAAAGAAGACTGAAAACAGGCAGTAGGCAGTTGTTTGCCTGGTCAAGAGAATTGGAGTAAAACACTTTATTAGGCTTTTTTTGGTCTAAAAATTATATTCAAAAGAAAATTTCTGTAACTTTAAAACAATTTTAAATTTTGTATATTTTTATATAGTTCCTCTTTAAATCTTTACACTTACTTTGCCTATTTTCTTGGTTTTGATGTTTTTGATCTCCCAGACTTTTCTAAAACTGCATATCAGTAAGGGCTCAATGAGGGAACTAGTAACCACTCCAGGCCATTTAAACTAGAGAGTTAAACATATGGGACTATGTGCCTACAGAATTTTGAGACCAGTCTAATTTCAGTGCCAAAAGCTGAGAAGACATGAAAAAGGAAAGTACTTTCATGCCATTTTATTTATATATTCTTACAGGCCAGTGGAGAGGCTGGTCTATAACTTTTTTATCTACATTTAATGGAAAAGAGGGAACTCTTCCTAAAAATGCTTTGTCTTCTTTTTTTTTTTTTTCTGAGACAGAGTCTCACTCTGTTGCCTGGCTAGAGTACTATGGCGTCAGCCTAGCTCACAGCAACCTCAAACTCTTGGGCTCAAGCAATCCTCCTGCCTCAGCCTCCTGAGTAGCTGGGACTACAGGCATGCGCCACCATGCCCAGCTAATATTTTCTATATATTTTTAGTTGTCCAATTAATTTCTTTCTATTTTCAGTAGAGACGGGGTCTCACTCTTGCTCAGGCTAATTTTGAACTCCTGACCTTGAATGATCCGCCCTCCTCGGCCTCCCAGAGTGCTAGGATTACAGGCGTGAGCCACCGTGCCTGGCCTGGTTTGTCTTTTTAATTGTACTAGGTCATGAAGTATGAAATGTCTGATTTCCTTAAGTACTAAATTTGACAGTTGATATCTATGACATTTTCACTTTGACACTTCTTGTTTTATTTTTGTTGTGAAGGTACATCCTTATTCCTTCAAACGCACAGTTTTTGCTTTCAAATCTTTTTTAGAGCAATTTTTATGAAACCATGGATAAGTCAAATATTTGTGTTATTTTTGACCGTGAGTTCTGGTGTGGAACAAATGCTACACAAATGGCTTGAAGTATCAGCAAAGTGGGAAGGATGTGGCTTATGAACACATAGTACGTCAATGGTTCCAGAAGTTCTGTTCGGTTGATTTTAATCTTGAAAATGATGCACATGGGTGACCTGACACCCAGGTAATGATGAGCTGAAAGCTGTAGTGAAGTGAATCCATCTCAATCTATGCATGAATCAGCAGCAAGCTTTGTGGTTACTGTTCCAACAATATTGGACCATTTGAAACATATCGGCAAGGTAAAGAAGCTGTATAGACGGGTTCTGCATGAATTAAACAAGCGTCAGAAGGGAAATCCTGTCGAAGTTTGCCTTTTTCTTTGCTGTCATGACATAAAGGTGAACCATTTCTATACCATATTGTTACGGGTGATGAGAAATGGATTCTTTTTGACAATCTGTTTGGTGGTCCAGTGCTGGTATTATATTATCCATTACAGCTTCATGAAACCTGGTCAGTTCATTACAGCAGGTGTCTGCTATAACCAGTTGGATGAGATGATGACGATGCTTGCAATGAAGCAGCTGAGATTGGTCAACAGAGACAAACCAATCCTCTTGCAAGACAACACTCAACCACATGTCATGCAAACAATGCTGTTCAAACTATAGAGGCTGGACTTGGAAACTCTGTCCTCCACCGTATTCACCAGATCTTGCACCAACTGATTATCACTTCTTCCAGGCTTTGGACCATTTCTTGCAAGGAAGAATATTCCATTTTCAACAAGCTGTAAAAACACCATTTTTGATTTCATCGCCACTCACTTGCTCTCCAGGATTCTTTGCTGCTGGCATAAGCAAGCTACCATTGAGATGGCAAAACTGTGTTGATAGTGTAGGCACATACTTCGATTCATTGTACTGCTGCTTGTTTGAAATATAATAAAGTATTGGTTCAGAATTAGACATTTTATATTTAATGACCTAATAGTAATATAATTACTGATAAAATTAGATGTATATCTACCATCTTACCACCAAAACCCATGTGTGTTTCTCTGTCCTCCAGCAATGGGCTTCGGTTCAGGGAAGAGGCCTGGCCTCTGAAAATTGACAAGTGTCCCCAGGTGAACAAGTCCATGTATTCTAATTTCTCCTTTGTTACAGAAATAGTAGTGGACACTGGGATGGGACTCGGAATGCAAACAATTTTTGAGAGGGAAAAATTGCGGAGAGTGTGTGAAGGGGGGATAGGAAGCAGAATTGGGGAGGGAGAGCTCAAACTGCTGAAGTCTCAGCCAGCCCCCATGGAATACTCTGGAGCAAGGACTGACAATTGGAGGAGACCTGCATCGGGCACAGACAGCCTGGAAGGCAGGTGCTGCTGGAGGCCGCCTGGCCCATGCACTCCTCATGGCTGAACAGCAGGTACTTCATGGAAAAGAGACGCAGGTAGTGGTGTTCGCTTGCTTTGTCAACATAATGTATGCTAGGAATCATTCCATAGCAGTTCACGGAGGTGCTCTGTTTTATTTAATTACATAATGCTGCTGCATAACCCTCCATCTTGTGAGATTTCCATAGTTGATTCCACCAGTTTGCTTGTAATGGGTGTTGGAGTTGTTTGAAGTGTTTGTTATTCCAGTCCTGCTGCTGTGAACAGCCTTATGCTTATTTGATTGTGTTTGTGGGAATTACCTTCAGGGTGGATTCCTAGAGGTGGGATTGCTGGGTCAGAGAGCAAATGCATATGCAATTGTTAAGATACTGCCAAGGTGGCTCACGCCTGTAATCCTAGCACTCTGGGGGGCTGAGGTGGGCAGATGGTTTGAGCTCAGGAGTTCGAGACCAGCTTGAGCAAGAGTGAGACCCTGTCTCTACTAAACAAAATAGAAAGAAATTAGCTGGACAACTAAAAACACATGCCCGTAGTCCCAGCTACCTGGGAGCCTGAGGCAAGAGGATCGCTTGAGCCCAGGAGTTTGAGGTTGCTGTGAGCTAGGCTGACGCCACGGCACTCTAGTAGCTCAGGCAACAGAGTGAGACTCTGTCTCAAAAAAAAAAAAAAAATACTGCCAAGTTCTCTTGCGTGATGTTTTCCCTGTTTTGTATTCCTACTAGAAGTTATGAAACTGTTTCCCTAAACCTTTTTAACAAAATATGTCATCCAGCTTTTGGACTTTTGTCAGTCTGTGAGAAATGGTATTATACTTTGCAGCTGTATCCATGTCCATTGATTTTTTTTTTTCTGTTGGGTTTTCATTCTTAGTTATTTATATATTATTTTAACTTATTTATATATTAAGTGTATTGGCCCTGTAAGTAATTTGCAAATATTTTCTCTGAATTTGTCTTTTTTTTTTTTTTGGAGACGGAGTCTCACTCTCTTGCCTGGGCTAGCATGCTGTGGCCTCAGCCTAGCTCACAGGAACCTCAAACTCTTGGGCTTAAGCAATCCTTCTGCCTCCGCCTCTTGGGTAGCTGGGACTACAGGCATGTGCCACCGTGCCCAGCTAATTTTTAGTTGTTTGGCTGATTTCTTTCTATTTATAGTAGAGACAGCATCTCGCTCTTGCTCAGGCTGACTCAAACTCCTGAGCTCAAGCAGTCCTCCCGCTTTGGCCTCCTAGAGTATTAGGATTACAGGCGTGAGCCACCGCGCCTGGCCTGAAGTCTTTGTTTTTGTAAAGTGATCAGTCTTATAAAAATGATGAGGATTTAGGATCACTTCAATCTCTTGATCTAGGGGAATCTGGCCATTCCAGCCTCCCCATGCCAGAAGGGAGCTAGCTAGAGTAGATGCTGAGGGGATAATCTTGGTATCCTCTGGGGATGAATGTGGCCAGAACAATTGACAGGAACAGCAAGAAACAGTGTTTTTTAATCCTGTTGCTTGGAACCCTGCAGGTTAGCTGTCTGTAGAGAGTAAGAAAAAAAAGAAGCTGGTCCTACACCCAAGGCAAGCTAGAGCAGAGAGTTGATGGGATCCTGTCAAAGCTGCCCGCCCCTGTGAGTTTTGTGCAGCTCAGGTAGAAGCAGTTGGAGTAGAGATAGTGAGGCAAGCCCCACCACCATGTCTTGGGTCAGGGTGGCGGCAGAGAGGGTGGGGTGTGGCTGATGGGAGGAGGGTGGGGAGGAGCAGAGGCTTCCCAGGAGATTGGGACTGACTCCTGTACCAGAGACTGGGTATGTAGTGACATCTTGTTACTGGTGGATAATTACGCTATTTTAAATATATGTTGTGTGTGTTTCTGTTTCATCTTAGAATGTGCTAACTCATTAGAAAGTTGAGATAGGAAGGGCTAAGCAGACATAACACAAATTTTCCAAGGACCCTTAAACACTAGCGATAGCAAACAAGTTCAGAGCAGACATTTCCTATGAGTATTTACTGGTAGAGTTTATGGGGAGAGATGAGAAATTTGGATTTTGTGGAAATTATTGTAGAGGGCCGTAGGATACGATCTTGGTCAGCGGTGCTTCAAACTTTTTTTAAACAGTGAAACCATTGAAAAAAAATTCTCACTGGTTTCCTGGTATCTAAGCTGTGTCAGGGCAGCAGCTACGGGGGCCTGAGGGCAGCTGCACAGCCTGCCCGGCTGCCTTCTGCTTACAGCCAGGCCTCTGAGGACTTTCTTGGGTCTGTAGAACACTGTGGCTTTCCAGTGGCCATTTTAGGTCTGTTTCAAGTGGAATCTGCCCTTGGTACCAGAATGAGTGAACTTGGTAAAATATTTGACCACCACTGACTAATTAGAGAGGGTGAATGGGAAAGTGAGAATCCGGGAGGGAAACCCAAAATAGCTTCTGCTGAGGTAGAGGCGAGTCTGTTTCCAGACTGATGAAAGCAACTTTGAAGCAAGGATAATACATGAGAACTGGGCACACATAGGAATTCCTGGTGGCCAGTGGAGCTGAAGATTTCCTGTTCCCATGGAAACCTGCAGGCCAGTTGGGAGGCTGGATCGTGGGTCAAGGGCATCCAGGCTGCGGGCACTGCAGGGATGGATTCAAGCAGTGAGCTTTATTCAGAACCTGTAAATAAAACCCACTTACAAGGATTTTCCTGTTGGAATTCTACTCAGAGCCCCCTGCCCTGAGTTTTCACTTTACCCTTAGGGTTTCCTTGCTTTGGCTACTTAAAGGATCATACCACCTTCAGTAACCTGGTCCAAGTGCCCTAAGAAATACCTTTCTCTGGGCCTCCTCAACACAATTTCTTTCGAAGGCTGCTCTATTCCTTCAGCTTTACTTACCAGGTGAGAGAAGAGAAATGGAAAAGTTACATCTTCTCACAGCTAGTCAGGATGGCAGTCAAGGCTAGCAAACCTGGGTCGTCTTGTTATCTCCGTGTTCTAAATATAAAAAAGGCATTCTGTGGCTGGCGCGGTGGCTCACACCTGTAATCCTAGCACTCTGGAAGGCCAAGGTGGGCGGCTGTCTTGAGCTCAGGAGTTTGAGACCAGCCTGAGCAAGAGTGAGACCCCATCTCTACTAAAAAAAACCAGAAAAATTAGCTAGGCATTGTGGTACGTGCCTGTAGTCCCACAGGCTACTTGGGAGGCTGAGAAGGACCACTTAAACCCAGGAGTTCGAGGCTGCAGTGAGCTACAATGATGCAATTGCACTCTACCCAGGGCAGCAGAATAAGACTCTGTCTCAAAAATAAACAGACAAAAAAAAGCAGACATTCTAATGCCCCGGCTGTCACATGAGTGACACCTTCTGTACTGTGAACCAGGGGGTCAGACAGAAGAGAAGTAGGGGTCTCATGGGTTTCTGGGCCCTGTGGAAGGCTAGGGCAGGCAACTGAAGCCCTTCTGCTGATGGACATGTGGGGGGCCAAGATTCTACCTGTAACACTGAATGTCTTATTTGATATTTCTTTTGAGTTCACGTTATGAATTATTAGTGGTTGGGGTTTAGTCTTACTAAGAGTTTTCATTTGTGTTAATAAAGATCAGCTTGCTTTCGTGTGAATTGTAATTGTTTCCCTATTTCCATGTGTCTTTAGTGTCAGTTAGAGTCCCTTCTGTAAGAACACTGAAGCTTAATGGCATTTACATCCTGGGTTTATGATTGGTGTCTTAGTCATTTTCTGCTACTGTAACAATACCACAGACTGGGTAATTTATAATGAACAGAAATTTATTTGGTTCTGGAGGCTGGGAAGTCCAAGAGTATGGCACCAACATCTGGTGAGGGCTTTCTTGCTGCATCACCCCCAGCGGAATTTTAATGGGCAAGCAAGTATGTCAGAGGAAAAGAGGGCTGAACTTGTCCTTTGTACCAGGAACCTGTTCCAAGATAACTAACCCACAATAATTATAGGTTATAATTATTGTAATAATTCCTTCATTAATTACATTAATCCATTTATGAAGACAGAGCCCTCGTGACCTACTTACCTCTTCAAGGTTCCACTTCTCAACACTGTTATGATGGCAGTTAAATTCAACATGAGCTTTGGAGGGGACATTCAAACCATATCATCTGGCCACCCTGAATTGGAAAAATTGGGGATTAGAACTTAAGAATATGAAGAAACCTGAAATGAATTTAGAAGTTTTAAACAGTGCCTTAGAGCAAAAAATAATAACTTTTAATTGCAAATATGTAATCTTTATGTATATCTTTGGGTTCAGTGAGGATGAGTGACCTTAAAACACCTTTTGCTGCTCACTGTAGCAGGAAGAACAGGCCTTTGAGTCCAAGTTAGACTTGAATCTTGGTTCTTCCAGACTTTGGCAGTGAGACCAGATGAGAGTAACAGGACCTAGCACATAATACTCTTAGCACTCTTATTACTCTTGCAAAGTAATAAATCATGTGATTAGAGTCTGGAATAAAACTGCCAGAAGTGTTGGGGATTTTCAGACTCCAGATTGGTTTTGTTTTGTTTCTTGTTTTTGGCATTATAATTATGATTTGGCTGTTCATGACAATAGACTTCTCAGTTTCTGCTGAATTTTTCTAGTCGTAGAAATTTGTAAGCATTTACTCACAGGTTTAAAAGATATGATCATAACTGTAACCCGTCAAAATTCTAAGGAGAGAAGACAACTAGAGACAAACTGTTGGGCACATGTAGCACTGTTGGGCTCCTTAAGTCAGCCTGTGGAGTTCTAATGAAGGTAAGAGCAAGTTTGGGGAGCTCTGGCACTTCCACATCACTTCTTCAGTTGATGACATCACATTGTTTTGTGTTTTTCTTCAGCTGGTTTCCCCATGGGCTATGCAGCAGCAGCTCCTGCCTATTCTCCTAACATGTACCCTGGAGCGAATCCTACCTTCCAAACAGGTACGAGTTGGGTGATAAAATGCTTTGTCTGTGCAGCTGGAGGAGAAGGTAAAGGGGGGCGTGGATTTTGAGAAGAGTGAGTATAGAAGTAGTAGGACTTGGGGTTGAGTTAACTTCTCAGTTCATTTAGTTAGACTGTTGATAAGTACAATACTAGCTTAATTCTTATTGCAGGTAAAGCTTTAGATACCGTGTTTCTTGTGTCCTCCCACAGCATGAATCTTTATTCTAATCACTAGGTTGTTACAGGTAACTCCTTGTGCCAGAACATCTGTTCGTGAAATAATGTTGCCTTCTAGAAACTGAAGGCTACCTTGCCATGCTAAGAGGTGGAATTTTTATGTTGCTAATGTTTTTAGAGATAATTTCTGATTTTTCTATACAGTGTGTTAGCACTTTGATTATATTTTTAAAAGAAAGTCTTATTTTCCATGTGAGATCCATAAGAATATTTTAAGATGTTAGCAATCACTGTTAAAACTGAAAGTGGTGGCCCATGCTGTGACCTGAGGGCTTGACTTGGCCTCCAGGCCTTACTCGTGGGACTGCTGGTGCAGTTCTTTGTCACTCACACTGTTCATTTTGACAGAAGAGGAGATGGCTAGCAAAGGTCCTTTCCCAAAATTCTTTCCATTTTGTTAATCATAAAATTCTGCCTTATATTCTAAACTGATATCCATCTCTTTCTTTCCATTTCCAATGTGACCACCTCTATTCAGCCCTTAACCCGTACCCAGAGAAGAACCTTCCGACCATGGTCTTCCTGCTCCCAGGCATCTTTCCCCAGGTTAATGCTCCTTCCCATTTAAACCAGAGTGATGTTCCCAGATGAAGTTTTTCTTAATGGTTACTCATGACTGTAAAGACATGGTTAAGCCAAGAGTCTCAACTTTAAATTCCTAGCTCTTTGCCACGTTGGCCTGTTAATTCTCCTCAGAGCAATTTTTCTTTTGTGTTCCTGCCTCAAGTTTTCTCACACTTTTCTCTCCCACCTGGGCTAGACGCCCCTGCTGTTTTGCACCTGTCTTTTGAGTCTGTTATGGAACATCCCTTCCCTAGGATCAGTAGTTACATGCTGTCACTCACCGGATTCTTCAATAGCTAAAATGGCACCACCTTTCTCCTTTTGTAAAACATCTCAGATTGTTTAACTTTTTTTTTAAACAGTTCTCTTCAGATATATGTGACATAACAAACTGCACATATTTAAAATATACAGTCTGATAACTTTCCATGGTGTAACCGTCATCACATTCAGGGGTGAACATATTTGTCATTGGCAAAAGTTTTCTCCTGCCCATTTCAGATTTCTCCTGGTCTCTAGGAAATAACTGATCTGCTTTCTCTTACTATTGATGAGTTTGTTTTTACTATAATTTTGTTAAAGGGAATCATAGAATGTACTTTTTAATTTTTTTGGACTGTCTTTCATTTGGCATTATTTTGACATCATGTTGTAGTGTGTATCAGTAGTTCATTCCTTTTTATTTTAGATAGTATTCCATTGTATGGAAATACCATAATTTGCTTATACATTCACCAGGTGATGAACATTAGGGTTATTTGCAATTTTTGGCCGTTACAAGTAAAACATCTGAATATTCATGTACAAGTTTTTGTGTGGACATGTGCTTTTGTTTCTCTTGAGTAAATGCAAAGGAGTGGAGTAGCTGATTATTATGGTAGGTATATGTTTAACTTTATGAGAAGCTGTCTTTCGATGTGATTGTACCATTTTACCTTTCCAGCAGTGTATGGGAGTTCTAATTCCTCCATGTCCTTGACAACACTTGGTATAGTCAGTCTTTTTAAATTTAGCAATTCTAGTGGATGTGTAGTGATGTGTTGTTGTAGTTTTAATTTAAACTTTTGTAACAACTAATTATATCGAGCTGCTTTTTATGTGCTTACTTGCCATCTGTATGTCTTTGGTAAAGAGTTTGTATACATCTTTTATTGTATGTAACTTACTGAGTTTGTTATCTTATTGTTGAGCTTTGAGAGTTCTTTATCGGGTAAGATTTGCAGATATTTTCTCCTACTCTATGACTTTTTGATTCTTGTAATGGTATCTTTCAAAGAGCAGCAGTATTTTAAATTTGATGATGCTAATTTTACCATTTTGTTAAGAAATCTATCTAACCTACCTTTTCCAAGATTTTCTCCTTTTTTCTTCTTGATGTTTTACAGTTTTAAAAGGTTTTACATTTACATCATGACCCGTTTGGGGTCACTTTCTGTGTATAGTGTCAGGAATGGATTGAAGCTCATCTTTTGCATAATTGTTAATGTTTCATGTGATCATGCTATAGACCACTGTAAAATAAGGTACTGTTCTAGAATTTTCAAAGGTAGCCCACATTTGCTCCTTTTCTTCATGGAGCACAGATTAACATGAAAATGTACTAACAACTTCCAACTCTTTTATTATTTTACAAAAAGTATCTCAGGTTTATTTGAGGCTGACAAAGTTGTTCTTGCCAAAAGTGTACAGCACTTCCCTGCAGGAGGGGTAGTGTCTGGAGGTCTGGCCTCAGTGGGCCACCCTGCAGAACAGATGTCGCCCATCTTCTTGCACATCTCTCCTTTCTCAAGGGGAGATGAGGCTTTTCTTGCCCCTTTTCCAAGACTGTTTTCAAATTATTTCTCCAACCCAGAAGCTGAGGCAGCAGGTGGCACCTGTGGCTGCCCAAAGGGCCTGCCTTATTTAAAGTGGAGTCCACTGTATAGCTGTCAGCCTGTTGATGGCTGCCAGACCACTGGCCTAGCAGTGCCACAGCATCTTCCAGTCTTTTAGGAGAAGCTAGAAATAAAGATTTTTATGTGAAGTTGTTAAACGAAGGCCCTGCTGATGTTGAACAAGTACTGTTTGCCTCTTGACCTCAGTCTGGGCCACAGCTGTGTACCCATCTTCTTCTGGGATCCTCTCAGTGTTTCATGTCATGAAATTTCAATCTCCCTTTTCAGTGGGCCTTTCCTTTTATCTGATGAACAAGCCAAAGTCGTCACTGTAAAAAATTTAAAAGAGAAAGTTTTTCATTCCTGTTGCTTGTTTGATTTATCTCCTGGTTCTCTTACCACCAGATTTGTAGACAAAGTTGATCTTTGGTATAGGTGCTGTGCATGAGGAGTTTGGCTTCCAAAGCAAATTTTTGCAATCCTAAGACTGCTTATTACTTAACCCTCTTCCAAGTGTGACATAGAGAGGGTTCAGAGAACCTTGTGATGAGATGTGGTGTCTTTTGCTGAAGGATTCTATTACTCAGAACCTGGAAATGGTTTTATCCTGAACAAATATGGTAGGCTGCGTGCACATGCAGCCAGAGTGGGCTTTTTTTTGAAATTGAGCTTTGAACTATGGAGTTCGCTAGGTGTGGGTTAACTCCTGGCTGTCTCACCCCTGGGGAAGTTGTTTAACTTCACTGTTGGCATTTGTTTAATGAATAAATATACCCGGGGACTGTATTAGTGGAGGATCGCAGCCCCAAGCCCACAGTCAGGCACAGATGTGAGCAGGGCAGGTTCAGGCACTCAGCCCACACATTCAGGCCTCCGTTCTGGTTCTGCCTACAGTCAGAGTGCTATAACTAATATTTGCAATGATTATCTGGAATTGTCAAGAAAGAATTCAGGTTTTTGTAGTACGATGTATGTAAGAGGTGGTTTAGATACCATATCAGTGCATATTTTTAAAAGATGCATGGCTGGAAGAAGGGTAAAGTGTAGAAACTTCTTTGCAGGACAGTTTGGCAATGTATTAGAAAGATGCTTAAAAATGAATAATTTTGACCCACTTCTAGGATTGTATCCTAAGGCGGTAGTCAGATATGGAAACATTTATGTACAAGTATGTACACATTTAATAACAAAGTAATTCCTTCCCATAGGCAGCCTTTTTTTTTTTTTGGAGGCGGGGACCATGTATACCCATTGTTTAGCTCCCACTTATCTCCCTGGAATTCATACTGGATTTATCTGGTGTCTTTGACCATTATCATTTATTAAACCTCCAGCCTCCCCCCAGGGTTTAGGATCTCTTAGCATTTTCTGACACCTGAGCTATTTGTTCTGTGTGTTGTAATTTTTTGGTGAGCTCATTTTGAAGCCCTCCCTTCTCTCCAATTTGGACTGCCTGTCCTCTGGGTCAGACCCTGGGGTCATTCTTCCCTATTATCCTAGGACTTGCTTTTGCCTTTCCTGTCAATTGGAGTCCTTGTCTTTTTTCTTAGTTTACTCTTCGGTTAGTTTTGTTGAAGGATTTTCTTCAGTAACTACCTGGGAGAGTATGGGAAAGTCACAATTTAGCACTTTTCCATGTCTGAAAACATTTTATTCTGCACTCACACTTCATTAATAGTTTGTCTGGATAGAGACTTCTAGGCTACATCATTTCCCCCATAATTTTGGGGGCTTTGCTCAATGATTTTTCCACTTTCCATAACTACTGCTGAGAATTGAGATACCTTACTAGTGTTTGCTTGGGTATAACCTGGGTTTCTCTTTGCTACTCTGTAGTATTTTAGCCTCTAGTGTTCAGAAATTTCATGAGGATGTGTTTTGGTATAGCTCTTCCTTCCTCACACGTACTTTCATGCTTTGGGATTTTTCAAATTTTCTAAATAAAATACCTTTTATACTCAAAAATATTATTTAAAAAAATCTATGGTATACAGTACTTCTGAAAAAAATTGACCCATTCAAAAAAATGTTTCTGGCACCTGAACAGTTAGCATTCTGAAAACTGTGGCCTTGTGCATGTCTTCTTCTCCCGAGAGGGCTCAGCCAGTGGTCACTAATGTTTGGTGAGCGTAGGAAGAGAAAGATCCTAATCATCGTGTTGTCTGTACTGCATTGGTACAGATGGGCGTCTTAGGGAGGGTGAATCTGGAAGGCTGTCACTGTTTTAGAAAGACCTTGCACTGAATAAATTTGGTTTTGTATTTTTTTTTTTTTTTTTTTTTTGAGACAGAGTCTCACTGTTGCCTGGGCTAGAGTGCCATGGCATCAGCCTATCTCACAGCAACCTCAAATTCCTGGGCTCAAGCGATTCTTCTGCTTCAGCCTCCCAAGTAGCTGGGACTACAGGCATGCGCCACCATGCCCGGCTAACTTTTTCTATATATTTTAGTTGGCCAGTTAATTTCTTCGTATTTTTAGTAGAGATGGGGTCTCGCTCTTGCTCAGGCTGGTTTCGAACTCCTGGCCTTGAGCGATCCTACCGCCTCGGCCTTCCAGAGTGCTGGGATTACAGGCGTGAGCCACCGTGCCTGGCCTTGATTTTATATTCTGAATGGTACAAGTGTAAGCATTATTTCAGGGAGGCAATGTCTGTTTTGAGTACTGTGAGGTAAGTGTGTGTGTGTGTGCACGCGCACGCTTGTGCATTTAAGTTTGTAAGATTCCTGTTGAATTACTCTGGAAGGATAGTGGACCTAGTGCTTTGTGAAAAAAAAGTAAGGAAGGTGACTAGCACACACCAAATCTCAAATTGGCAGGGAGTCGTGTTTTTCTTGAAACTGATTTGTGTTAAATGTTGGATAGAAAGTGATACAATATTTGTGTCTAAACAAAAGACAAAAAAAATGTTTCTGGTCAGCATTGGAATGTAGTTCACTGTCATAAGAATAAACAGTAAAATAATATTAAGTACATGTTAAAAAACCATTGTTATATTTAATAGAAATAGCCAGTGACTATTTTGTCAAGATTTTATTGTAAAAATTTTCAAATATACAGAAAAGCTGAAAAAATTTTACGGTGAACATCAATATATAGATTACCAAGATTCTGCAGTTAAACTTCATAAAATCAACTTTTGCAAGTAACGTTTTACTTGTATAACATACTCATCCCTCCATCAGTCCTTCACTTCATCTTATTTTTTGATGCGGTTCATTTCAGAGTAAACCGTGGGCTTCAGTATACTTCACGTCATTAACGTCAGCATGAATATCATTAATATTTGTTTGCAGTTCTTTCGGCTTTGTATTTAGGTAATTTTTACATAAATGAAATGCACAAATACGTGTATCCTTCACTGCATTCTGACAGATGCATATGCATGCTGCCGCCTTCAAGTTATCTCTTGCTTCAGCAGAGCCTGTGTCTGTGAGGCAGGCATTGTCAAAGACACGTTGGGTGAGTGGGAGTCCTAGGGCAGTTGGAAGGATTTTGGCAGCAGGAGGCTTCTGGAAGAAGACAAGGAGGACCTCATAGGTTGACCTGTCATTGATTATGTATCCTAAGGAAATAATCAAGGAATGGAAAAGGGTTTCACTTTGTTGAGTATATGTGAGGAGCCAAAAGAGTGCTTCTGGCTCAGAGAACCCTCTGGAGAGCTGTATCCCAGCTCTACCTCAGTTTGCTTTTACACTCTGTATTCTTGAGGTTTGCTTAGGTTGGCAGCTTCCATCTTTTCAGTCCAAGCTCTTTCTCCAGTGTGGATGACAGAATGGTCCTGGACTTCCTTGTAGGAATATTGATGTATCTTTTAGAGGATCTCTTTTCTCCATTTTTCGCTTCAGGTTGTAAATTCATTGTTTTTATATTTTCACTTCCTCAAACAGCTCCTCCCATTTCCTCTCATTCTCTTTTGTAAATCAGTTTATTGTGTAGAACCATAACTTTGTGTTGAGTATGTTGGCTGTGTGTATTGAACAGCAGTATGTTTTATCTTTGTTCTTCCAGGCTGGCTTCCAGATCAGATGCTGAAGAGCCAGGCCTCCTGCTGATGGCCTTTTTTAAAGGCTCAACAGGATTTTACATTCATCTTCTGGGGGTACACGGGGATGTGTGGCTATCAGTGGGGGCCTTTCAGTTAGCTTTCTCACTTGTTTGAGCTCCTGTGTGACTG
The DNA here is from genome assembly GCA_963574885.1 of Lepilemur ruficaudatus. Lineage (NCBI taxonomy): Eukaryota > Metazoa > Chordata > Mammalia > Primates > Lepilemuridae > Lepilemur > Lepilemur ruficaudatus. Next base: position 22,873 of record CAUYRT010093741.1, read on the forward strand.
TTACTTCAATGCAGATTTTCTGATTAGCTTAGACCCATCTGAAAGTATTATATTTTTTTCCCGTTATTTATTATTAAAAAAATTCAAATACATATACAGAAAGGTTGAGAGAATGGTACAATCAATGTCCGTAGTATCCACCACCTAGATTCACCAGTTTACCATTTTGCCATATTTGCTTTATCTATATAATATATAAGGATGAGGGTGTGGGTGGTTTTTTTCTTTTTTTCCTCCTGAACCAGTTCAGAATTTTACGAAGCCTTTGAGTCCCTTGTCTTGTGGACTTCATTGTGGCCCTTTCAAACATAACTGTGAGGACATTCTTTTGCATGACAAGGGTGCCATTAGCATACTTAGAAACAGCAATTCCCTAATTTTAGTCAATAGTTCATACTCAGATTTGCCCAGTTTATCCCCTAGTTTTTTTTTTTTTTTTTTAATTTTTGGAACCAGGATCTATTCAATGTTACATGTTGAATTTGTTTATAAGGTTAAATTTATGTCTCATCTCTTTTTTAATTCATAACAGACTAACATTTTTAAAATAATTGTCTTTAAAAGAATTTTTATTAGGAAAACTTTCAAGTAATGTGCAGAAGTACACGGGAATATATTTCCCGCTTACCCATCACCTGGCTTTAGCAGTTATCAACGTATAGCTGATCTTTTTCATCTGTCTTCCCACCACTTTTCACTATTTTATTTTGAAGCAAATCTCAGACATTATATCATCAGTGTTTTAGTGTTACCTTTAAAAGATAAGTGTTTTAGTGTTACCTTTAAAAGATAAATTAAAAATACAACTATGTCACTGACACACTTGAAAAATAATTCTTTAATACTGTCAAGAATACAATCAATTACAATATCAAGTTCGTATTTCTAGTTGTCTCATCTGTGTCATGAATGGTTTTTAATTGTGTGATGAAGAAAGGGGGCCCTGTTGGTTTGTTCTTTTAAACCATGTGAAACAGACTAGCCCCAGAATTCTGGATGTGACTCCCAACTTGGAGGTCTAGCATCTGCTCTCAAATGTGACACACAGAGGGCAGCTCTGTAGATGTTTTGATTGTGACACTTTCATAAACTGTCACATGTGCATTTGGTGACTCCTGAGAGGACCTCTTAATTCAGGCTAGTGGAAATAATGGGGCATAAATGGGATTTAAGCTCTGGAGTAGGAATCACATTTAGTAGCATCCACCTATGACTCAACCCAAAGGTGCTTGCTGGTGTCTGGCAGCTGCATGGTTGTGAAAAGTGAAGAAGCAGGCAGGGAGGGTGGCCTGGGGAGGAGGGAGCTCTTCAGGACTAGCCTTGACCTCCCTGCTGCCTTCTACAGTTCCTTTCTTTCCAGACAACATTGCTCCCAGCCCAAACTGACTATTGCTTGCCTACGGAGACTACATAAAATGCTGCTGTGTTGGTGGTCTGTTTTCTTGTGATTCTACCCTGAACTCAGGCACCTTGTGGAGAGGGCTGGATCCTTCCAGATCATCTCTGTGACAGGATCTGGCCCTGTGTTGGTGACAAATGGCCACTCTGTGCTGGTGGAATGCTCCCTTCCTGTGACTGGTCACATGGGTGCCTGCTGTGCCCTGCACCTCATTTCCTCTGCTGAGCCAGCCAGCCACTTAGCAGTTGGGACTGTCCTGGGCACGTCCCAGGAGTGTCGGTGCATGGCTAGAACTTGATGGCTTCCATACTACCTTTTTCTTTATAATTAAGAAGATGTCTTATAACCTTGTTCTGGTATAATTGGCATACAAGAAGTACACAGATTTAAAGCCTCAGTTTGATGAGTTTTAACATGTATATACCCATAAAACCATCACTTTCCTTTAGTATCTTTCTTAAAGATTAGGAGATGAACAGCCAGAGAAAGGGCCTCTTTAACTGCTTTTGCCTTGAAACTTGTTTTTTCAGATCCTGACAGAAAATCTGTGTATTCTGCTCTCCTTTAGCTTAAGCACCAATATATTAACGGTTGGTGTATTCAAATTTTGACAGTGTTTATATCGGTGAGTGAGTTTCAAAATAACATAGGGAGACCTGGGAGTATCTTCTCTCTCTCCAAATAAAGAATAGCTGAGGTTGAGAGTTGCCTGGTTTGGGCAAAGGTGTTGAGTAGATGCCGACGAATGTGGGTTTGAACACCTGCTCTGGTACTTGGGATGAGACCACCTGTGGGGCATGCCACAACCTCTCAGCCTCAGCATCCCTATCTGTGCAGCCGTGAAGGGGCACCTCTAGGGAATGGGCGAGGAGGCATGATGCTAAGGTCGTAGTGAACCTAGGCACACAGAGTACATGGCAGTTCTGATAAGGACTCCTGATTGTTTACCTGTAGCTAAAGCAGAACAATTGAATTGGACTGACTTGGTATCTCGGAGAAAAGGGAAATTTCTTTCTTGTGGTTTTTTTTTTTTTAAAAGGCCATTTAAAACTCATGAGTTTTCCTGGGAGTCATTCATTCTCTTTCCCTTTTAAATTAAAACAAAATACATGTACATTGTTAAACACAGTCCGGTAGTGTAATTTAAAAAGTTTTAAAAAATTAACTTTAAATTTTTCTGTACTCAGCTCATTTTTGAAACTTGAGGTATAAATTATGCACAAAACACCCACATATTAAGTGTTCAGTTGGGTGAATTTTGACAATTGTACCATGCTCATGGAACCACTACCCAAAACAAAATACGGAACACTTTTATCATCCCAGAAGGCTTTCTTACCCTCTCCCTCCTTCTGACTTCTGTCACTGTAGGTAAAGTTACTTATTAGATAAATAAACAGGATCATATCATGTGTGCTCTTCTGTGTCTGGCTTCTTTATAAAGCCCAGCATGGTTTGAGATCCATCCGTGTTTCTTCCTTTTGATGCTCGATAGTGTTTATTTGAATGTATCACAGTTATTCTTTCTCCTGTTGATGAACATTTGGGTTGTTCCCAGTTTGGCTATCAGGAATAAGATTGATGAACTTTTTTTTTTTTTTTTTTTGAGACAGAGTCTCACTCTGTTGCCTGGGCTAGAGTGCTATGGCATCAACCTAGCTCACAGCAACCTCAAACTCCTGGGCTCAAGCAATCCTTCTGCCTCAGCCTCCCAAGTAGCTGGGACTACAAGCATGTGCCACCATGCCCAGCGAATTTTTTTCTATATATTTTTAGTTGGCCAATTAATTTTTTTGTATTTTTAGTAGAGATGGGGGTCTCACTCTTGCTCAGGCTAGTTTCGAATTCCTAACTTTGAGCAATCCGCCCACCTCGGCCTCCCAGAGTGCTAGGATTACAAGCGTGAGCCACCGCGCCCGGCCCTTGATGAACATTTTTACAGGTCCTGTGGTTTCATTTTTCTAGGGGAAATGTTTGGGAGTAGAATTGCTGGGTGCTGTGGGAAGTGTGTCTGTGGCCTGAGAAACTCATCATGTGACTCTTTCATGGATGAACTGAGCGCTCTACTCCTCACGTTCCTACCAGCAAGAATGTGAAGTGCCCTCACAGATGTTCTAGAAAGCACTTGTATAGAGGTGTAACATACCTATTAGAATTGTAGTCTTCTTCAGTGTGCAGTTTGGACAGTTGTCTGCAGCTGTGTAACTGCCACCACAGTCCGGCGACTGTGCTCTTCAGTAAGGCCCTGAGTGTCCTCCTGCCCTGGCCACCACTGATGGTGTTTTTAAACCACTGTGGGTTATAGTTGTCTGGAGTTCCTGTGCACAGACATACAGCATTTGTTCTGTGGCTGGCTTCTTCCACATAACATGACTTTGAGATTCATCCACGTGTTGCATTGGCAGTCTGTTCCTTTTGGTTGCTGAGTCGTATCTGGTTGTGTGGATGCTCCACAGTTTGTGTATCTGCCTGCTGGTGGACAGCCTGCTGGCTGTTTCTAGCTTCTGGTTGCTGTGATACAGCTGCTGTGAACAGAACAGTCCAGAGACCCTCTCCTGCCCTCCCCAGAAACAAACTCCTGTTCTCTGTTGGGGATCAGGAAGGGGCACCCGGCACTCGCTGCTCATTCAGCAGTTGCCACGCTCTCCCACCCTGGGCTCTTCATCAGCTTCCAAAAGGGAGTTGGTGGTGGAGTTCCCAGGTCTTTGGGGAGGGGCTTCCAGTGTCAGGCTGCTCCTCGTGCCTCTCCGCTGGCCGAGTGCTGCTTTCTTGAGTCTGCTGTATCGTTTTCCACATCAGCTATTTAGGCTTCAGGATGCTGTTTTCTCTTCCATTTTTGATGTGGCTTTGTCTTTTTATGTACTAATCTGCTTTAGTGTCATTTTCATGTTGTTTTGGGTGAGAGCAAAAGCAAGCATGTGTTTTCAGCCTTCTCCCATGACCCAGAGATCTTTTTACTGCAGGGTGCTTAGCCAACTCCTGGTGTTGCACACGTTCTCTTTTGTGTTTGCTAATAAACAGCACCGTGGCGAGTGTGTCTGTAGTGACGTCTCTGTGTGCGTGTATATATTCGTGCTTCCTTGCTTTTTTTTTTTTTTTTTTTTTGAGATAGCGCCTCCATGTTACCCAGGCTAGAGTGCAGTGGGATGATCATAGTTCACTGCAACCCCAAACTCCTGAGCTCCAGTCATCTTCCTGCCTCAGCCTCCTGAGTAACTGGGTCTGCAGGCATGTACCACCACACCCAGCTAATGTTTTTATTTTTTGTAGAGACGAGGTTGTGCTGTGTTGCTCAGGCTGGTCTCAAACTCCTGGCCTCAAGCAATCCTCCCACCTTGGCCTCCCAGAGTATTGAGATTATAGGTGTCACACAACGATCATGCCTGGTCTTTAAGACAGATTTCTAGAGGTGGAATTGTGAGATTAAGAGACATACATACTTTTTTTTTTTTTTTTTTTTTTTGAAACAGAGTCTCACTCTGTTGCCCAGGCTAGAGTGAGTGCCATGGTGTCAGCCTAGCTCACAGCAACCTCAAACTCCTGGGCTCAAGCAATCCTTCTGCCTCAGCCTCCCGAATAGCTGGGACTACAGGCATGTACCACCATGCCCGGTTAATATTTTCTATATATTTTTAGTTGGCCTATTAATTTCTTTCTATTTTTAGTAGAGACGGGGTCTCGCTCTTGCTCAGGCTGATTTTGAACTCCTGACGTTGAGCGATCCGCCTGCCTCGGCCTCCCAGAGTGCTAGGATTACAGGCGTGAGCCACCACGCCCAGCCAACATATATACTTTTAATGCCAAATTGAACCCCAGGAAGGCCGTACCAATTTATACTCAGCAGAACAAAACAGGTATTTATATCCTGTTCTTGTGTGAGCATATGGTCTATACAGCTTTCTCCTTTGGTATTTTTTCCTCTTCCCCAAACACTCTCTGCTTCCCAGTAAATGCATGTGCTTAGGATCTAAGAAATAGAGTGAGGTCTTACTGGAGAGAGAGCTGGAGCAGCGGTGGTGTCGGGCCTGACTGAGTTGTGAATAGGCCGAAACACAACCTGGCTCCTCCCTGCTCTTGTCCTCCACTATGCCTGGCACAGACCTGGGTGAACTCAGGCCCCTGGCTTCTTTGTTCCAGGTTACACTCCCGGCACGCCTTACAAAGTGTCCTGTTCCCCCACCAGTGGGGCTGTGCCACCGTACTCCTCCTCCCCCAACCCCTACCAGACTGCCGTGTACCCTGTGCGAAGTGCCTACCCCCAGCAGAGCCCATATGCACAGGTATGCTTGGGTGTGCACTGCCATGTGGGAAGGGTGGTTTTTGTCTGAGCTCTCATCCCTTGCCCCTGGGGACCCTGTGGCATTTGTCTCTCTCCTCACCACAGCAAGGCACGTACTACACACAGCCGCTGTATGCAGCACCCCCCCACGTCATCCACCACACCACGGTGGTGCAGCCCAACGGCATGCCGGCGACAGTGTACCCTGCTCCCATCCCTCCTCCCAGAGGCAACGGGGTCACCATGGGCATGGTGGCTGGGACCACTATGGCCATGTCAGCAGGTGAGTCCTTGTTCCTGGCGTGTATCTGCTCCATGGCGGCACTAGAGCTGGGGGAGGGAAAACTCTGACATTTGGCTCTGGATTTCATGGCTACGGTTGGGTAGAAGGACAAAGAACTCTGGGGGAAGGAAGAGCAAATTATCTTTTACTTTGCCTCCATCCTTTCCTTCCTCCCCTGTCCTTTCAGTTGAGAGGAGACTGGAGTGTGAGGTGTAGTGTAGCAAACCACAAACTGACCTCACCGTGGAGCGTGACTGACTAGCCCACTCTGAACTCTATGGGGTCATTCTGTTGGTGAGCAGTAGGGATGAGGAGTGCTCTCTGGGGCCATGTAAAGCTTGAGCAGAAGAGGACACTGTGTTCCAGGTGGAGCTGGCCTTCTTGGTACTTCCCGCTAGTGTGAGTTGTCTTTGCAGGTCATGTCATATTGTAGGGGAAGTTTTCATGAATCTAGGAAAACCAGTGTGTTAATAAAAGTAGAAATCCTTTGGCATTCATCTATTCCTTTACTGTACTTTACTTCCCAAGGCCTCCGCTAAGTTAGGAAAATAAACCGTGGAAAGATGAGATGCCCGGGCTGGGTGGGCATATCTTTATGGAAGCCCTGATCTGATGTCTAAGATGAGGTCACCTTCTGGCCTCTGGGTAAATGTGGCCACCTTGGGGCCGTGCCTGTACAAGGTTCATTTGGTTCCCCGTGACTAGGGGTTTAAAAAAAAATACCGTGCCCTTTGTTTTTCAGTGTGAGGAAGTTATGCCACGGAGAGAGGCATTCTGGGATGCCGTGTGTTTCTCTTTAGATTCTGTTCTTCATTGGTTTTCCCATACTCAGCCTGTCAAGGCAGAGGAGACTGGGCAAGAGGGAAGAACTGTGCATTTGGCATCCATGGCGAGGGGGCAGTGGGCCCAGGTTGGCGCAAAGGCCCACAGTGGTGCTTGTCCACAGTAAGGACTCAGTTGCTGAGTTTCTTTAGTTATAGGAAAAATAAGTTTCTTTCAGATGTATTCAGAAGCTTATGTAGTTTGAAATCCCTGTTTCCTTTTCATTTATTTTTTCATTATCTTAACCATTTTTAAGTGTATAGTTCAGTAGTGTTAAGTATATTCACATTGTTGTGCAGCCATTACCACCACTCATCTCCAGAAATCTTTCATCCTACAAATCTGAAACTCCTGTACCCATCAAACAAAAGCTCCCTTTTCCCTTTGCCTCCAGCCCTGGCACCCACCATTCTACTGTCTGTCTGTCTGTATGAATTTGACTGTTGCAGGCACCTCATATAAATGGAATTGTAGAGTATTTGTCCTTTTGTGACTGGCTTATTTCACTTAGCACAGTGTCCTCCAGGTTCATCTACATTGTAGCATGTGTCAGAATTTCTTTGCCTTTTTAAGGCTGAATAATAATTTATTGTTTTATTTTGTAGTTCATCATCTCACCCACAGAAATTATTGGGTGTTGTCTATGAAGGGTAGGCACAAAAGCTTTTACAAACATGTTATTAGTACGTGTTTGCTATGTTTATACATCTTTTTGGGTATGTGGGATCATCTGATTAGAGTTCTGATAGTGCCTGGGTCCAGACTGTCCTTCCTGTACACCTTTCCCCTGCGAAGAGGCCATGACCATGTGCTTGTCAGAGGAGGCCTGGAGCTGCATGCAGGCCAGCCTTGTGTGTTACGTGGTGCTCTTTCTTCCAGGTACCCTGCTGACTGCTCACTCCCCAACTCCTGTTGCCCCCCACCCTGTCACTGTGCCCACCTACCGGGCCCCAGGAACACCCACCTACAGCTATGTGCCCCCTCAGTGGTGATCACCCTGCAAATGTAAGTGACCAGGGAAGGCTGGCTCGGTCTTTGAGGAAAAGGGCATTTCCTGATGGAGAATAGCAGACTTACCACATGTTACAGCACTAATGAGAAAAATGGACCTGACCCTTGATATAAGGGCATGCAGTATTTAAATTTTTGTTCTTATTGGGACTCTACAAAGTAGAATAAAGAAGAAAACCGGTGGGTATTTACTGTTTACACTCTCCATCTTGATCCTGTCCTGGATTGTGTGCTCGTCTCCCGCCTGCCTGCCTGCTGCAGGGTTCTAGTTATAACTGGGGGTTCCTAGAACCAGGGTGGGAAGCAGGTCGAGCAGCCTTGCCTGTTGCTGTCCTTTCTGGCCCTAGTGGACCTCGTTCCCCTTGAGTTTTGGGAGCAGTGGTGCTAGAGGAGTTGTGTGTGATTTGGTGTCTGTCCATCTCCCTGCAGGTTTGAGGATGGAGCTGTGCAGTCACATCATTGAGGTTCCACAGCTGGTGCTGCAGGCCTTGTGCCTCCAACCAGGACATTCTTCTTAATGCTCTCGACACTTGGCTAAACACGACTACATCCCGGCCCAGCAGGTCCCAGTGCCGTTAGTCTCCAACTAATTCTGTGGGTTGGTCTTGAAGCAAATCCTGTTTTGTGGACTGCCTGGCAATTTTTTAGCTAACTGTAATGATAAAAAGGGAGTATTAATCTATTCTGAATCATATCTAGTTGAATGCATGTTTAAAAAAAACAAACACAAAAACAAAGCTTGCTCAATCTACCTGCAGTGACTGATGCAAAACCATCATATGCAAAATCCAAAGGAATGGAAATGTATTTTACAACTTGTATCACTAATGCACTGTTGTAATGTATGCAAAGTCTTCAAGTTATAAGTGTTAAAGTGAATTTCTTCATAGAGCATTTGAAATATCTTAGATGATTCTTCAACCTTTTGGGGTTGACGTGTGTTGCCAATTAGGAATGTGGACTTTTAGTTTTCAGCGACCTGTTTCTTTGGCACTGACCGCACTGGGAAGGAGTTGCTGGGATCGGGAGAGAGTAGGGAGACAACAGCTGCTCAGGCATCCCTTTCTTTCCGCTTAGGCTTGGGGTCGGTGCATGGGGATGTGCTTAAAGATCATCATGAAAGGTTAGAGTTGTGTGGCCAGTACAATTAGAGATGAGGGGGTGGTTTGTGTATCAGCAAAGTGATTTTCTCTGCTATCTAAATTTTCATTACAAGTCTTTTACAGAGAGAGGTGATGTTTTATAAATCTTTATTGGAAAAGTCCTGCATAGAACTAAATTATTTTCCTGGGATGGAAAATATGTGAAAGAGAAACAGCCATGCTTGGAGGAGGTATTGTCCTCTTCATTTCGCTTAGAAAATCATTCCGTTTTTTTTTTTTCCCTGAGAAGTGTGTCAGCTGAAAACACACAGGCATTGCGGTTTGTCCCGCTACAAAGAATGGCAAAGATTTCAGCTGTATGTTGTGAAAAAAAGTTGTATATTTAAGAATGATTAAAAGGGAACAAAACTTTATTTAAAATTCGTCATGTTTCTCGTAGAGAGGCAGGGCCATGGATATGTCTGAAAATGTAGAACCTGGTAGCTTCTCCTGAAATCTTCCACCTGGTAGTCACTTGTCCTCTGAGAGAGGCGAGGGCTGGAGGGCTCGTGTCTTGACTGGGAGCCTCTTCTGCCACCTCCTGCAGTTGGAGGCACTGAGTGCCAGGCAAGCAGGGACAGCAGAAGGGCCAGGCAGTGTGGCGTTTGCCAGCCAGGATTTATCATGGAAAGGATTTTGAGTTTAAAATCTGAATCTTGTACATGAGAAATCAAGAGGATTTTTTTTTGCTAAATATGCCTGACTCGGATCCATGGGAGTGTGTCTATCTGTCTGTTAGGGTCAGGGAGGTTGGGACTTGCTCCCTTTTAGCGGTCTGGTGGGGTTGTACATCTGTCACCACCCCATGGTATGAGTGCTGTGGGCTCTGGTCAGGGCTGGGGTTCTGCTATTCCGGTCTCTGGCAGCTAGGTCAGGGCTCGGGTGCTGGTGTGGAGGCTGCACATTGGTGTCCTGCCCTGGCTGTTGGGTGGGACACCTGACCACTGAGCCTTTGGTAACCTTATTTTTATAGTAAATACTCTTCATAATTTTCTTTTTCACCTCTTATTTTATGAGAAGTTTAGGAATATTTTTGCATGGATCATTGTAAACAGAAGATTCCTTATTCCTGATGTCTAGAAACATAGAATGTTTACTGATAAGTACTTTAAGTTGCTTCATGAGCACTTAGCCCATCTTTGTGTGTATGCTTGTGTGCACATGTGTGTGTGGTGTGTAGCAGACGTTCATTGCAGGCACACGGCCTGTGTCCATTTCACGTCTGTTGGTAATTTCATCTGAACAGTGGGTGGTTTGCAGTAGCACAGTAGCAATAGGTTCTAAGGGTTCCAGGGGCTCAGCTGGCTGAGTAAAAGGGAAGTTATTTTTCCCAGTAGAGCGCTAATAGCCTGGGAAAGATACTCGTGATGGTTAGTATATGCTTTACAAAAGCCCTGCACCACAAAAAGGGAAACATGCACACGCCGGCCTATAAGGGGTGGAGACATTCATGTTCAGGAAGTTACTTAAATGTGTCTGCAGGCTTGCTTGAGACTTGGCACACACAGGGGGCATTTTTAAGAGAAAGAGAAGAGAGTACTGTGACCCCCGTTTACTTTAGCTTCATAAATACTTTCTTTCTCCCCATAATTTTTTTTAACCTTTTTTCCCTTTTGTGAAGCTGAGTTGAAAGACTTTATGAAATACTTTTGCATTGTACAATAAATCTGTGCAGAAATCTTTCCAGTTTTGAAACTATCAGGGCATCACCTATCAAATATCAGGTAAGAATTTAGACTTATGAATAGTAACTATCATAGGTTGTAATTTTATTACCATTTGGTTCTAGTAAAATTAATTAAGGAGTAGAACTTGGATTAGAATTCTGTTACAAAGCTTTATAACTTGGTATCCCAGGCACATTGTGGAACATTCTGAGAAATTCTACTCTTTGTAGAATTGTGTGTGTGTGAGACATTCCTAATTTGAGTCCTTCAGATGAATTATGATTCTTTTGGAAGTTGAGAGAAGCAAGCAAAGGACCTCATTCCTATAACATGGACATCATTATGACTTTTCTCCCCCCCCCCGGAGACAGTCTCACTCTGTTGCCCAGGCTAGAGTGCCGTGGCATCATCGTATCTCACAGCAACCTCAAACTCCTGGGCTCAAGTGATCCTCCTGCCTCAGCCTCCTGAGTAGCTGGGACTACAGGCGTGCACCATCATGCCCAGCTCATTTTTCTATTTTTAGTAGAAACGGGGTCTCGCTCAGGCTGATTTTATAATCCTGAGCTCAAGCGAGTCTCCATCCTTGGCCTCCCAGAGTACTAGGATTAAAGGCATGAGCCACCTTGCCCAGCCCATTCTGGATATTTAAAAAAAATTTTTTTGTACACCTTCTCCCCCGAGGCTTGGGGGTGTGTTCCATCAGCTGTGTAGCAGTTGCTATTTCTCTGCTCATAGAAATACTGTATGGATCTGGGCTAGGGGGCTGAGTGTTTAGTGTCCAGCAACTGGCCCTGTGAGCTCACTGACTCTGAGAAGTGAGGCCACCCTCAGGGGTCAAGGGCAACCATGGTAACAGGCATGGAGGCACTGCTAGAACATTTTATGTCTCTTTTGAGCTGTCTTATAAGAACATTCTTGTGGTGGTGACTAGTAGGCCTGCCAGTGCTGTTCTGGGCAACTGTTTGTTGAGTGCTGTGTAAATGTAGTATTGACAGGATATTGAGGGAGGTCCTGAGCCTTGGGCTTGGCTCCTAGCCAGTGAGTGTCCTGCCCTTCCCCAGCCAGGCATGCAGTGCCTTGCTCCACCTGGTGGCATCATCTGGCTGTGATGATTGTGGTCAAGGAAGTAATTCGCATGTGTCTTTTGGGGGACTTGTCAATAATGAGAGGAAATACATTCTTCAGGCAATCTGGAATGTGCTAACATTTGGGAGTGTTGTCTCCACATAGGATATATGAGTGTCCCAGTGGGTAGTGGTGAGGGGCTGGCACACACCAGCTGTGTAAATATTGGGGTCTGCTTTAAAAAGGAGCTCCAGACTTCACCTGTCCTTTTTTCAACATTTGAAAACAGTATTACTCTGACCAGTTTGGCCACCTTCACCTCATCTGGCAGCTGACAGTTGGATGCCCCAGTTGTTGCCAGTCTGGGAATTGCCCAAACAGGACAAGATCTCCAGTGGGTGGTGGCAGGGAGATCTCTAGTGCAGGTGGCAGGGTGTGGCCTGAGGTGGGCGGCAGCAGCTGGTCCCTCTCTCTGGTGCTTCCTGAGGGGTCTCTAAAGAGGAGTGTGGGTGGTTCAGGGAGGGCGGAGAGTCTGCTCTCCTCTAGCACATCCCACATGTTTGTGCTTTCTCTAAGCTGCTTATTCCTCAGCCTGAGCTTTCTGAGGTAAGTGACACACTGAGGGGGGTGTGGTCGTTTTGGATAGAAAAACTGCAAAGCTGATTCTGTGTGTGTTCCAGATGGTATGTCTCTTTTCCCTACTCCCCATTCATTTGAACAATGGAGACCTGTGGGGATAACCTTATTTTAGTCCACAGGACTAAATAAAGTTGAGTTTTGGGGACCGGGAATCTGAGGAGGAGTAGCATCTCTGTCCAGAGAACCCTGGTGGCCTTCAGGAGGGGTGATGTGCTCCCAGGACCAGCATTCCAGTGTCTCCTTGGTGTGGGGCTGTGCCCGCCGGTTCTTATGTAGACTGGGCAGTAGAATAGACCAGTTGGGCCATATCTGAGATCAGCTGTTTTGTGCTACTGGCAGGGTTGCTGTAACGGCCACTCGGAGAGGCCCCAAAGAGTCTCATGTTGTGACTGAATAGGAAATGATTCCTTTTTTTTTTAAATGATTTTTAAATACTGTTTTTTACACTGTTCTCTTGGTACTTTTTTTAAGCTAAGTCAGCATTGTCTTCCAGTGTTAATGGCATCCCTTACCTCCACACTGAACTCGAGTGTCAATGCCAAGGAATGGAACATCCATCCTGAGCCAGTTCAATTAGGTGTAAATTCATACTATTTTAATTTTTTAATGCAATCTGATGAGTAGATGAGCTCAGACTTAAAATTCTCAAAGCACGTTCATTGTAACAAAGAATTGTTATGTATTAATACTGCAGTTTTCAATAAAGATTGACTTGTGTTGCATGTCCTGGTTTTCATGATTTCTCCATGTGGGTCTAGAGTTAGGTTGGTCTGACTGGGAGGGGCTGTTAGGAGATTGTCTGGAGATTTGGGAAGAAGGCCATTGTGGCCTTCAGCCCCACTGACCTTGGCAGTGCGGAAGCATGGTGGAGGCAGCAGGTTGGGGGCAGTATTTCCCACAGATGGGGCAGGGAGGGTAGCAGCCTCCTGCTCCTCTTCTGGCTTCTGTGGCCAAGGTCCTCCTGGGAAGACACATTCTTCCTCATTTCACTGAGGGGGATGTTGAAGCCCAGAGATTACAGATCTGTCCCCAAACTCACACGGGCCAACTCCAGCTAAACAACCCAGGAGGAGTGGGAGGGAGCTTCTGGGCCCTGGGTATGGGGAGGGCAGAGGCAACTGTATCTCCCCTGCATGGGCTCTGGCCCTGCCCCCCTCCTCTGCTGAGCCCCTACCCACCTCTGGAGGCTGCTGGGCTCATTCCTCCTCTTGTGGGAGAGGCCTAGGGCAGAGACAGGTAAGGGGCATGTAGAAGAGGAAATGCACATACACCAACAGAAAACTGGCTGGCAGTCAGGTTGCTTTTCATAAGTTTCTTTATGAAATTAAATGTGATTTCTGGCTTGGAGAAGGTGTAGTGCAGGGGTGACTGTCCATGCTGCTGAGTCCCGTGGCCTCCCTCACACACCAAGGGGTGGGCGCCAATTGGCAGAGGGGGCACTCTCTGCGTGCCCACTGCCTGGAGTGCTGGCCAGTCCTGGATGCTGGGCCACAGAATTCAGTCCTTATGGCTTCTCACGCTCACTAGGGTAAGGCAGTCTTTCTGTGTCACTATCAAGAATCAGTTATTTTTCTTCATTGTTAGAAAAACTAGACGACAAAATCTAAACAAGAAAAACAAGAACCAGGTGGCTGAGGAGGAGGCACCCCACAGCTACAGGTGGGCCGGTACACACACCCGGACTGTACGCACAGCTGACTCTGCGGGCTTGTTCTTTCCACTACAGACACACGTCACAAGTGAAGAGCATGTAGAGCGGCTAGTAGTGTCTAGAGACGGGCTGGAAGGCAGAAGGGTGGGCTCTGAGCCAAACATTGGGGCACAGAATTCCTGGTTCCGACCCTCTGAGCTTGCAAGCTTCCTGGAGCTGCTGGCTGGGCGGGGGCTGGGGCCCAAAAGTAGAACTGGAGGGCAGAGGGGCACATGGCCTGGCCTTGCGACTGCCAGAAACCAAAGAGTCACTCACTCCTGCCCATAGAAGATGGGAGAAGGGAAGACGAGCTTTCCAAAGAGCATCCATAGTAGTCAGCCCGGTCACTGGCTCTGAGCTGTGGTTCCCAGGCGCAGGGGTAGAGGGGCCCCTGCACAGGTCCAGAGGGCTGGACGGGGCTGCGCAGGCGGGGGCCCTGCCTCTTCTAGCTGGCCTCCTCACTGTTGCAGGAGCAGTGAAAAAACCAAGAATGGAAGCACAGACCTGGCAGGATGTGTGTCCTGGTGGCATGAGCAGCAACTCCCTTGCTCAGCCCTGATCATTTCCAGGTTACAGAATAGGCAGAGAAGGGCCAGATGGAGTGTGCCTCAGGGAGGAAAAGCTGGGGACCACTGGCGGGCAGGGCCACCAAGAGCTGTAGGTGGCGTGCTTGCTCACTTGCGGAAAGGCGCCAGCCGACTGATGCTGTGCCAGAAGGTGGACGGCTTCCGCCTGGGCTCTGCCAGCACCAAGACCTGCGGCTGGGGCCGGCTGCTGGGCAGTGCCGGATGCTTCTGGCGTGTCAGATAGCAGGGCCGGCCAACAGCTGGGCAGGGAGAGACAGCAGGGGTCATGGGTGCCCAGGGCAGAGCAGCAGCCCCTGCTATGGGGGTAGCATGGGGTGGTCCCAGGGCTCTGCCTCAGACTACCCGGGGGAGGCAGCTTAGCCACATAGGACTTGGCCCCAGAGGGCTGCCTGAAGCCTCTGGCTAGAAGAGGGGAGTGCCCCGGGTCTGTGCAAGGGTTGTGATGTTTCAGAACCTTGGCTCCATCCATAGAAATGGAGAGATTAGCTTCTTCCCTCCCAGGCAGCTGTGAGGGTAGAGCCACAGGAGGCAAGAACTGTCACTGGTGGTGCCCTCTCTGGTGGGGGGCCAGGACTTGAGGGCAAAAACATCAACTGTATCGTAGTCGGGTGCCCTTTATCACCACCCTTTAGGAACAAAACCTGCAAAGGGCAGTGGGTACCTCTGAGGACCCAGGTGGCTACAGTGCTGGCTTCACTTTGGGGGCCACAGAAGGGAATGTGATCAAGGCAGGGGCAGGAGGCTGAGGAGGTGGGAATACTGTCCACTTACCTTTGGGCTTCCCAGTGGCCTGCTGCTTGCTGGCGTTCAGCATGGCCTGCTTCCTCTGCAGCTCGGTGATGGAGAAGCCTGGGGGCAGAGGGATGCAAGTGAGACCCGGCCCTCTCTTCCCCCTGCCCACATTTCTCCTCAGGCTCTCGCTGTGATTCTTGGCCTCAGGCGCAGTCCTCTCTGCACACCTGCACCTCCCACAGTGCCTGGGGTCCCATCACACCTCAGGGACTCAGTCCTGGGACCCTGGGACCGTTCCCCGTCCTGTGCTTTGACCAACCAGGGCAGAGTAGAGACCCTGGTACCCCATCTGGTGGCCCTGGCAGAGAACAAGATCCCTGTGCCCGGCCATTTCACCTGGCCAGTGTGCACCACCCCCACCTGCTCAGTGTCTAGTGTCCTTTCTCTCCACTATAGTGGAGGCTCTTTCCCAGACCACGAGCCAACCTGGTCACTGCCAAGGATAATGCCTGGGGACTGTGACCAGGAGGGGGATGCAGCAGGGAGACACCTGCTTACGTGGGGTGGGGAGGCGTCTAAAGCCACTACGTACCTCCAACTCCAGTGCTCTCCCAGGGCTTGTGCTGGCTGGAAAGGGCCCCCAGGTTTTAGCAACCGGGGCACTGAGCAGAGGGCCCTTGCCCTGTGGAGCGTGTGCATGTGTCCCACATGCAGGGAAGCACCCCCCACCCAGAACCAGCAGACCCATCCCCTGGGCACTGAACGCTAAGGAAACACCTTCATGGGTCACAGGTGATCCTGCCAGTGGGGTGACGAAGGCAGTCCCTTGTGCTCACAACTGGGACAAAGAGGTGCCTTAAGCCTCGCCAGATGCTATCTCAGTTTTGAGGCCATCCTGTCTGGCAGCCAGGTGGGGCAGGAGGGCTGGGTGGGGCAAGGCCCTGCAGGGTCTCCCACCTGTCTCCTGGTCCAGCCGCACCTGCTCCCTCTCCCTGGCAAAGGCCTTGAGCCAGCGCTGCTTCTGCTCCGGCTTCCTGGTGCACAGCAGGTGGCTATCCCCGGTGGTGCCACAGTGCAGCCTGAAGGCGTTCTTGATGCTCACATGGAGGTCTCTGTCCTTCCCATCCTCCAGGTCTACTACCTCCAGGCTGTCCATGTCTAGCCGGCCCTTGTAGTACAGGATGTCCCGGCGGAGCAGGTCCTGCCAGACACCACTCTGAGCCCTGGCACCCGAACCGTCCACCTGACGCTGTCCAGACCCGCCCCTGACCCCTCTGTCAGGCCACAGGAGGGGCTGGTGGCCATGCACCCACCTCCCCAGCAGATGGTGAGCTCCTGAGAGGGGAGCAGGCCTGTTGCAGCCCGGGACTGCTAAGCCATGAGTGGAGGGCCCTTGCTCCTTCAGTCACAGCTACTGACTAGCCCTGGGTCAGCCGTCTCTCAGGTGTGCAGTCTGGTAGGGAGACAGCCATGGAAATTAAGCAGTGGCCCACACCGCCTTGCAGTGGGTAAGAGCACGAGTGGACAAGGAGGGCTTCGTGGATGTGGGGCCAGTGGGCCACATTTTCACACAGAGCAGAAGCTGACAGTGCAGAAGAGGCTGGGAGGCAGCTGAAGCAGGGACCTCAGGGTTGGGAAGGGGATGCAGAGATTTGCAGGGAAATGAGAGCTTGAGGAGCAAGGGGCCAGGTCAGCAAGGAGGGTGGTCTTGACAGCACGGGGCTCTGGTCAGACTGTGAGAGCTGCCTGTGGGCCCTAGACTACCAGGCTCACCTGCAGAGAGCCACCCTCATCCCAGCCCACAGCCTGGCCAGGGCTCCTGTATGTATCTGGCAAACATCTGTCTTCTGGGCAGCCTCTACCAGCCCTTGGCTTCACTCCTTCTACTTGCTTTATCTGGGCCCATCCAGCTGGCAGAACAACTGTTACCTTCTTACAGTAGATAAGCTGGTGGTCAAAGAGAAAGAACATTCTCTGCTGGCTCTTAGCTTGAGGCTGTGTAACTCGAGTCAGCTCCCCTGAGTAGATGAGTTCCGAGCTCCTGACCAAGAGATCTTCCCCCTGGGGAGACCCAAGGAGAACCTTGAGCTGAGTGCACCCAACCTCAGGCACCACTTCCTGCCTCCATCACGGGTGGGTGGGGGCCCCCGCCAGGCAGGCCCTGGTGGGAGAGATGCTCCTGAAGCCCAGGGAAGTCCTCTGAGTCCTGAGGGTGGGGGCTGGCAGGCCACAGGGGCAGGTCTGCCCTGTGAGTTGCTATCCTTGCAAAACAGGACCCCACCGTAGCCATCAGCTTCACGTGGTTCCTGAGTACTGGAAATGTGGCCAATCCTGATTGAGATGTGATGTCAGTGAAGACTTAGTATGAAATAATGAATGTAAACTATTTCATTAATGATATTTTATGCTGATTACAAGTTGAAATGATATTTTAAACATTGAGTTAAAATATTAAAATCAGTTCCACCTATTTCTTTTGTTTTTTTTCCTTCTTTAAGATGGCTACTAGAAAGTATCAGATTCGGTATGTGGCTCACATGATAGTGAGCCACATGAGCCACATTCGGTATGTGGCTTGACTGGATAGTGCTGCCCTGGAGAAAAATTAAGGCTGGCTGGAATTCACCTCTGAGGCCAATCTTGAGTTCTAAGGAGGCCCTCTTCCCAGCAAACTGGCAGTACCCGAAGGTCTATCATCCATCATCTGGCCTTCAAGGTTTTACAGTAAGCCCTACCCCTCTGGTTCCTCCTTGAAAATGCAAACCACAGCCAGGAGTTGTGGGCAGCGACGGGTTTGGGGTGAGTGAGTCTGCAGAGGTCCTTGGCCCACCTTGCTCAGCCCCACCCCAGGGATTCTCAGTTATGTTGAGGTGGGGCTCAGGAATCCATCTTTCTTTCCGTAGAATCAACGTTCTATGGTGATTCTGGTTGATTTTCAGGTCATTTCTCTTCCAGACAGCTGGTAGAGCGCATGGCAGGCAGCACCAGCATCCCTGTGGGCGGGGAGCCCTCTGGAGCAGTGCTCCAGGAGGAGGCAGATTGGCGGGGCGTGGAGGGGGACAGGAACACTGCAGTTCTAAGACCCCGTTGCCTCGGAAGGCAAGACTGGTAGGTACAAGGGGAACGTGCAAGCCAGAGAAATAGAACCAGGAGGTCATGCTGTGTGTCAGCCCTGCACCCTCTGCTGGGAATCCTAGAAGTGAACTCAAACTCAGGCATCCGACCTGTCTCTTGAGGGCAGAGGAGCAGCACTACTGCTGGGGATTCTTTTGGGCGGGCAGGCGGGCGGGCTGCTCATGATGGGAGAATGGAATCTCACACAGGAAAGAGGCCACCAAAGCCAGCTCTGGGAGGCAGCCCCAAGGGCCTGGCACCTGCACTAAGGGACCACTTTCCCACACTGTCATGTGTTTGCTAGCTCCCAGGAGCACAGCTCCCTGCTTCAGTCCTTCCTAGAGTTTCCAGGGGCAAGCATGATTTTAAAGCAAGAGGCCAAGACTTTATGGTATTTTCTGGGCCCCCAGGCGCTCACCTCCCAGTCCTCAATGGAGCTTTGCCACTGAGCAATCTTGTCAATATTTTCAAGTCTCCGTTTCCGTTCATTGATGAGCCGGGCCACATTCTTCATGGCATGCAAAGCAGCTTCAACATCCTTGAAGTCCCTGGGGCAGAACAGAGATGGAAGGCTGCTGCCAGAAGGAGATGGGGGTGTGGGGTCTCCTGCAGCCCCCATGTGTGGAGATGCTCTTCTCCGGGGCCGTGCCCGTTGGCCACACCCTTACCCCTCAAATGCACAGCCCCTCTCTGTGCCACAAATGCCAGGCACAGAGCATAGCTTATATCCTCCTGATAGTCTCTCCCCTACTGCAAGGAGAGCTCATGAGGGCAGGGCTGTTTTTCTGTGTTGCTCCAGTGCCCACAGCAGTGCCCTACACACTGCAAGTGCCCAACAAACTGGCTGATGGGAGGTGTGCAAAGCCTCAGGCCACCTCCCTGCCTCGGCGCCCTCCTACCTGTGCTGGGGGGGTGTGTACTTGAGCAGCTCGGCCAGCTGCAGAGGATACTTGCAGATCTTCTGCACTGGGGTCAGCAGGAAGCCATCCAGGGAGATGTCGATCATCTTCTGAAGCAGCCGGCAGGCCTCAAAGAAGTACACATACTTGCTGAGCTTGGCCAGCCGGGAGAGCTCCACGCAGGCGTTGGGGTGGTTGTTGCAGTACTCGGAGTAGATCTGGAAGTCTGCTTGCTGGGGGAACAGCTAGAGGTTAGGACGGCATCTTCTGCCTGCCCAGACAACCCAGCTACATGCCTGGGAAGGGCAAAAGCCTCTGCACTTCCTTTAGGAGCCAGGCTCGGGGGATTGGGGGATGCAGCTCTGTCTACCTACTTCACAGGGCACATCACATGGAGTGATGCCCAGCAAGGGTAAAGACCTCTGGGAACACGAGTGTGTGCCTGCCCCTGCCACGTTCCGGCTTCGCAAGGCCCCTAGCACATATTCTGGCGTAACCAATGATGTCAATAAGGAAGGGCTATCAAGGCTGAAAGCGGGGCTGTGTGTGGGAGACATTCTTTGCACAACCCCACAAGACTGCTCCAAGACAGGGATAAAACAAGTCCCTTTCCTATCAAGTGAGGCCAGAAGCAGTTCCTTCTGGACTCGACCAATCCAATGGACCTTGGTGAAGTGCAAACTGGCGTTTAGAGTGGACATAAGCTATAAATTCCACGTAAATTCTAGTTTGCTCACTGCTTGAGGAACCCAAGAATCTGCTAAGAGCAGCCCTGGGGCGCTCAACCTGTGGCCCAGCCCACCTTTGTCCTCCTCTAGGCCAAAGCAAATCCTTCTGCAGGGATGTCTCAGGCTCCTGCCCCCAGGAACCTTCCCTGACTAGATCGCCCCCGTCAGAAGCAGAGACACTCCTAAAACCGTGCTGAAGTTTAGGCTGCTGAGCAGGTAGAGGCTGGAGCCCAGCGCACCCAGAATGTGAAAGCTTCTAGGAACAGAGTGGCCCGCGGCCCCGGCTTGAGCCTGCGGGGCAGCCTCCGAGCGGAGGCGGCGGGAGCCAGGTGCGCAGGGAGGGCACAGGTGGGCGGTGGGCCGGGGCGCTCACGTGCTCCAGGAAGCAGGCGCCCAGCTCGCTCAGGTGCGGGCGCTCGCGGTTGAACTTCTGCTCCAGGGCCTTCACGAACACCTTCTGGCACCGGTAGATGTCCTCGATGTTCCCGAAGATGGTGCGCAGCTGCTCCTCGCTGAACATGTCCGCGCGTTTGCGGCACTGCCGGAGGTAGCCCTGGGGGCGGGGCGCGGTCAACCTCCCGCCTGCCCGCCGCCCGGCCCTCCCGCCGGCCCAGCCTCACCTCGCAGATGTCCCGCAGGTGCTTGATGTAGTCCCGCTCGGTGCTGAGGATCTCATTGATGACGTTGGTGCGCATCTGGTCCTTGCTGCTCTGCGCCTCAGCCCCGCCGTCCCTGGCCCCGCCGTCCCCGGGCCGCGGGGCTTCGTCGTCCGCGGGCTCGTCCTGGTTCACCCGCAGCTGCGGGCAACGAGCGGCCGGTCAGCGCCCCGCGCCCCTCGGGGCCGGAAAGCGAGTCTCAGAGGACCGGTGGGATGCACGGGGCGGCTCCCCCGACATCGCCCGCACAGTGCCTGGACAGACGACTGAGGCCCTGCCAGTGTCACCTGAGACCATCCGGCCCGCTCCAAAGCCCCGCGCTCCCCATCCCCAGACTCGGCCAATGCTCCGCACAGAACCAGTGCCTGTCCATACCGGACCCCACCTCAACCTTGGAGAAAGGCTTGGGGCACAGAATGCGCAGTTTACCCGTGGGGTCTGGGGCAGGAGAGGCACCTGTACGCCAGGCCTGGGCCCCCTCAGCCTGACCTTTCGGAGACTGCACCTGGATTTCTTCTTTGGAGACCAGAGGCCGCCTTAGGTGGGATCTACGTCCCCTCCCTGTGATCTGTAGGGCTAATGACTTAACTTATTCATGCCTCAGTTTCCTCAGGTGTAAGTCGTGGTTCCACCTCCCAGTGCTGTGTGAATGTTAAATGAGATGGCCCATGTGGACAGAGTTGAGTGTGGTGGCAGTCTCAGAGGAGTGCACTTCCCCAGTCATTTCTGACCTTTCTGGCCCTGGAGGGCTGGAAAGGAGCTGGGGGTGGGGTAGGCGCAGGGGATGGAGGTGGTGGCTCTGCAGGATGAGGAGGGCTGTGTTACAGCTCCCTGATGCCCACCCACCCCGCCCTCAGCACCCATGCCCAGCATAGCTGCCAGGGAGTGGTCCACGCCCAGCATCTGGACACCAGAGCTGTTTTAGGCTTGGATTTGAGAAGAGCCAGGTGGCTCCTGATGGGCCTGGCCCAGGAAAAGCTCAGGCAGGAACCATACCCGAACGAAGCTGGCTGGAAACCACCCCTCGCCGTCAGCGACTCGGCCCCACCACCACTCCCTGTTGGTGGCATCCATCACTTCGATGACATCCCCAGCTTTGAAGCCAAGTTCCTGGTCATCCATGGTGACATGATCCCAGAGTGCTTCAGCACAGACCGCACTGCCATCGCTGATAAGCTGAGGAGAGAGGCATGGGCAGGAGGATCAGTGGGGTGGGGCTGCCTGGGCCTGCCTGCCCTCTGTCCCCACACCTTGCAGTCCTGGGAAGAGGGGATCCTGACTCCTTTACAGAGGAGCCCACGAGGCCCCCTCCAGCCCACCTGGAGTGGGCTGTGTCCTGGCATGTCTGGACTGTCGGGCTCAGTGATGGAGCCCGATGCAGATCCTGTGAATGAGCCGCAGGAGCTGATCCTGCTGCTGGAACTGTGCCAGAGCCTGTTGGGCTCCCCTAAGGCACATTTGAGGGGCTGAAAGGCTGCAGGAGGGAGAGGGGTGGCTCCTCTTGCGGGCTTCTTACTCCACAGCCACAATGCCATGTCATCCGGCTTCCATATGCCTAGCCATCACAGGAGCTGGGGCTAGTTTGCTGTGGTTTCTTGACAATTGCAGAACCAGTGTCACGGTACCCCTGTCTGACCTCTCATGCCCCAGATACCAGCACTGGCTGAGCAGTGCCCTTCCTTGGAGTTCTCAGCCCCGAGCCCTAAGATTCTAACTTTTAATTATTCCAACCTCTTCCTTTTATTCCCCAGGTCTAGGAGAAGTAGGACCATCTTGCAGCTGCTGCCTCTGTGACAGCAATCTCAGGACTGCTCTCCCACTCTGCAGTTACCAGGTCACACACTTTACACCTAGCTGACGATGTTCCTTTCCCTTTGCTCAAGTACCTCTGTGGCTCCTTTATTCTGAGTGGTTGTGGGCTGATGCGCTGTGAGGCACATGCCCTTGCCCTCCCAGGCAGGTCTCACAAGTGGAGCCCTGTTTCCCGTTGGGCTGACCTCTGCTTTCCTGTAATGTGGGCTGTTTCTGCTTCAAGAATAATGAATGACTTCAGGGGCTTAGGGCAGGAGAGGAGGGTTGGGCTGAGGGCTGCAGGGAAGGTGAGGTCCATGCCCCTCCCTGCTGGGACCAGGTGTTGGCTCCAGCTGTCACAGCCATGGGCCTGGCCAAGTGGTCAAAGACACCACCAGACAGGTCACTTCACAGTGACCCCTTCTCTGACCTGCCCCACCCCAGGTGAGCCCTCCCTTGGCTTCACTGTGCCTGGGCCTCCACCTGTGTTCCAGGCTAAGAGGCCTCTGTGCCTCCGTGGGCAGGGCAAGGGCTGTGGCTGGCCACTGCAGCATGCAATCCCCCTCGGGCTGGGCCTTTCCTCCAGGGGAGGGTCTGAGCAAGCAAGTTCAGGGAAGGATGAACCACTGGTTCTTACTCTTTCCTGGGGTGAAACCTGCTCCAAACATGACAAAACCTCTCAGAGTCATCCAAAAGCCCTCAGTGTGGAAGCTGCTCAGGGGCTGCAGACTTCTTGAGGTCCCTGCAGGGACCCAGGCACAGAGCACTGGGTTACTCCGGAGGGGCAGCAGGCTTCCACAGTGGACTGTCACACCCATTCCCAGCTGCAAGGACCCTCTGCAGTGGGCCTGGGCTCCCAGATCACAACCTGCTGGCTGCCACACAAAGGACAAGAAGGAGGACTCTAAAGACCACATGAGAGAGGAGCCAGCCTGCACGTGGGGAGTTGGCACCACCACCCCAAGGCAGGCATCTGCTCGAGGCCTTGAAGGCTGTGGCTCAGGAAAGAAGGAAGCAGACAGGGTGGTGTGTGTAAGCCAGTGCAACGTGGGCTGCAGGAGAAATGTTCTTGATCTGGAGTCTGACCACAGGCAGTGAGGAAGTAACCCAGATGCTCAACGCAGCCCTGCTTCCCACCGTTTTCCTTACCAGGTGGTTCCCACCTGATATTAACCAGGTAGATGTCTTCCTCTGTCCCCAGATTCCCTCAAGTGGACCCTGAGCAGAGGCTTGGTGCCCCACCTTCCTTTATGCTGCCAGTTCTTACAGACAGGTGTGGACTCTACTTAGACGGTTTTCTACATAGCTGCGGGGGAAGGTCTCCATGTGGGGCACAGAGGCAGGGCTTCACAGAGAGACCAAGCCCCACACATGGCCAGTCACCTGGAAGACTTGGGGGCTGGGGAGAAGGTGTTAGTTTCCTTTGTCCCTTCCTTGTCCCTGCACCATGCCTGATATAGGAGGCATCACACAGACACATGGCCATGAGCAAGTGCTCTGATGTCCTTGTGCCTCCCCTCAATGTCACCATGTCTGCCCTATCGGTCACAAAGCTCCTGTGTAGACCCACAAACAGGAGGTACTCTAGCGAGTTAGGAGTGACATTAACTATTTCTGTGTTGTCACCAAGACAAAATGTGGCTCCAAGAGGTCAGAAACAAGATTCATAGACCATCACAGACATGCTCCACCTCTATACAGCCCAGTAGCCTGGGTGGGCTCCTGGCAGAGGCCTTTCCTGGCTCCTGTCTTGGGTGCCGCTGCACCTGAGCGGAGACTCCAGCCGGCAGGCCTGAGGGCCGAGGAGTCCAGGCTGCCTCTTTGTGGAGAGCAGAGGCTGGCTCTGAGGCACAGGGACATTTATGTGGGGGCCGGCAGGGGCTGTTCCCAGTGGAGGGGCAAGTTCAAGACCAAGACAAGCCCTGGGCAGGGAGTAGGATCCCCTCCTGTGCCTCTGCGGTTTTGACAAGCCCCAGGGAGGGTAGTGCTCCCTGACAACTCCCCCGGCCCTCACGCCCTGCCCGGCCCCTCTCACACATGGGGTGCGGGGTTCGGAGTGCCCACTTGCACGGGGCAGCAGGTCTCTGTCCCTAGAGAGACTGACACCACTTATTTTAAGTTCTAAATGGAAAAAGCAACTGTAGGTACGGTGCGCAGGAGTGCCCAGGCATCTCCCGCAGACCTCGCTCAACCCACACAGAGAGAGCTGTGTGTTCAGTTTCGCTCCATTTCCAGACAACCAACGCGGCCACAGCTGTACCTGCATCCTCAGTTACACGGAGACGCGCCATTTTGGCCACCTCTTTCCCCCTCACACACACAGGGCACAGAGGACAGACGAAAAAACCCTCTGGCACACGTGCCACCACGCCCCCCAGGCACCCGTCCGGCGGCACCCCAGTGAGCACACGGGGTGGCAAGATGGTCTCCCCTCTGCGTCCGGAGCGGAGGCCGTGGGCGACAGCAGCTGCAGTGCCAACGCCCGCACCACTCACCCCAGCGCGGTGCCCCGCGGCACCCTGCGCGGCCGCTCAGCGGAAGGCCAGCAGGACTATCAGCACGACGTTGATGAGGACGAGGAACACCAGCACGGCGGACACCACCACGCGCTGGGCGCCGGGCGGCAGGTTGCAGCGCAGCAGGGCGCGCAGGGCACTCCCGGGCGCCGTGGGGCCGCGCCGGGGCTGCGGGGCCCTGGCCATGGCGCGCGGCCTCCGGCTCGGTGCGGGCCGAGATCCCGCCGCGCAGGGCCGGAGCCGGCGGCTCGCAGCCCCGGGGAGGGCGGGGCGCCTGCGCTTGCGGCCCGGCTCCTCCCGCACAGCGGCGCGGCGTGCTGCGTCCTCCGGCCCGGCGCCCTGGCAACCAGGCTGGCTGCGCGGGCGCGGAAGGCGTGCGGGCCAGTTAAGGTGCCTCGGAGGGGCTCCGGCGGCGCCGCGCTCCGCCCTCCGCGCCTGCTGGGAGGGGTCGGGGACCCTTGGCAAAACAGTGCTGGCCCTGGGATAGCCAGCTGCACGGACGACCACGGGCACTCAGGGATGCCCGGGGACGTGAAAGGCAGGGAAAGGATGGCAGGGCCTCTGACTGCTGACAAGCGCTGTCCGCAGCGCCAGCTTCACGGATGAGTGAGTGCGGCTCTGCAGGTGATCCGTGCAGGCATAAGGTCGCGAAGGAATGCAGGGACGGGGAGGCAGGATTTGAACCCTGGTCGAACTGACTCACCCTGAGGGGCTCTTCTCACTGACTCAGAGCAGCGTTTTGTTCCTTTGGAAAAGCAGCTGCTTCTGCCGCTTTTAAAAAAACCCTATGTCCCTATGTCGGGTATCCTGGGCTTCCACTGCCTCCACCATGCAGAGCATGCAGCCTTAACCCCGAGGGTTTCAAAGCTCTCATGCACAAGTCTTGCAGTCTGTCCACAGAAGTCAGTGTCCCTCCCAGATGAGACTGCAGTGGAGACGCCGCTGACAGGCAGAGATCTCTGAGCAACAATCGCAGTGCTCTGACACTTGGGGCAGGAAGAGCCCCTGGAGGGAAGGAGGGGCGCACAGAGGGAATGTGTGCAGAGCCTGGGTGTTCACACATGGGTGGCTTTGTCTCTGTATGCTCAGCTTCTGTGTGTGCCAGCACTACACGCATGCAAGTATAGGCGAGTACACTCGTGAACGTCACCACCCTGCTGAGGACTCCAAAGCAGAGTGGCTGCCAGGTGTGTGTGCATGTGTACAGGTGTGCGTGTGTGTACACAGTAGGGCCCTGTGTGTGCATGTAGGTGTGTGGCTACCTATCTGTGTGTATATGCGAGTTCAGGTGCCTGTGTGCAGGCCTGGATCAGGGAAGTGTCTAGACAGGCTGTGCAGCTGAAAGTTCCACCTAGGCCCATCTGTCCTGCCCAGTTCTTCAAAAGACCCTGGGCTAAAGGTTTGTTCCCTCAAGCTCTTAGGAGGATTGAGGGCAATGAGGAGGCATCTATAGGCTCCCTGCACCCCCAAATCCCAGCACTCTCTGGTAAGACTGTGATATGCCTTCTCATGGGGTGTGGCTTGGATCCGTGATGGGTCGATGTTTCACTGTGCACCTATGGTTTCAGAGTGACTGGCCACTGAAGACAGAAGGTGCAGAGAACTGTGTGGTCCCCGGTCACAGTAGGTCTGCAAGCTCGTTGGCCAGTGAGGTGCTGAGTGCTCTGGGGACTATAGCACCCTGTTCAGGGGCAGTGCCAGCACTGGGGAGGTATGGGTAAGTCCTTCAGCCCTGGCTCAGTTCTGAGCACAGCCTCTGTCCCCAGCAGAGCAGGACAGCCTGCGGAGGCCTGAATATAGCAGAAGGACCTCTGACCTGGGCTGGGACCGAGGACTGAGGGGTGGGGCCCTCCACCCTGACCGAGGGGGTTCCCCAGACTGTATATCCCAGAGAGCCTGGCATACAGCAGGGGTGACAGTGGCAACAGCTTTCTTGTGTGTTTCATGACCAAAAGTGTAACAAAAAAGCTGGAAGGCAAAGGTCTAGGCCCTCGAGGGGTTCAAGCTAGATGGCTCCAACCAGGGAGGGGAGTGGCCCCCAAAGCTGGTAGCAGGACTGACATGGAAACAGAGGGGAGATGTGGGCGTCCCGGGCAGATGAGGGCTGAGCCCCCAGTACTGTGGCTTTGGGATCACAGAGGGAAGAAGAAAGGGGCTGCACAGGGGCTGCTCGGGGCTGGGTGGGGCTGAGCGGGGCTGTGCGAGCTGCGCGGGGCTGTGCAGGGGCTGAGTGGGGCTGTGCCAGGCTGTGAGGGGCTGTGTAGGGGCTGTACAGGGCTGGCCACCAGGCAGCCTTGCAGCCCTGGGCAAACGTGGCGGCAGTGGCTCTGGGAGACTTGGAGCTGCTCCTGCCCCGTCTCACAGAGCATCTAAGCCCAAGTTGTCCAGCCTAGTGAGGGTAACACAAGGTATGTGGGGCACCACCAGGCGTCGGGCTACTCCCTGGGCCTGGGTGGGGGTGAGGAACAGGAGCCAGGTCAGCGCCACAAGAAGACAGAGGCAGACAGAGGGAAGTCAGAGAAGACAGAGACACTTGCAGCGAGAGGGTCAGACTGACTCCTCCATGAGGGGCAGCCAAGAACTGACCTTGTGTCCTGCACTTCTGGGCGTCCCTCCCTCAAAGTGCTGGGAGGGGCTCAGGCAGCGAGGCTGCCTTCTACCCCTGTGCGGCCCCGTGGCTGGCGGGCAGGGCCGTGTGCCCCGCCTTGGTGCTGGCCTAATTATGACGCCCTTTTATACTTTGTGCCCAGCTGGGATGATGGGTTCTGTGGCTGTCTACTCACGTCCGCCTGCCTTCTAGCTGGGCTTCGTGTCCTCTCAGCAGGATGATCCAGAAGCAGCCTCTGGTCTCCCACTCGCTATACTGGAGCAGGGAGACCACAGTAGCTCTGGTGCAGGTGCACAGGAGGGACCCCGAAACCCAAGGCCCTTGGAGCCTCTCAGGGAACTGAGAGGAAGCTCTGGCTGTGGCCTGGCCTGTAGTGAGCGGGCAGCAGGAGATCCCAGGCCTCCCCAGCAAGTACCGTGCCATCCTCTCTCTGGTTGTACCATCCTGTGCAGCAGCGACATTGCCACTGCCCTGGGCAGGGCTGGGTAGTCACACACTGTGGGTGCTTCCAGCTCTATCCTCACCTCTTCAGAAGTTCTGAGGCTAATGGTGGCCCCAGGCCCCACTGCAGGGAGGATGGCCAGCCCAGGAGGGCCAAGTGGCAAGGGAGGGTGAGGAACTGGGCAGACGGGACCAGGCCTGGGTTGTGGCCTCTGGGGAAGGGACGGAGGGGGTGAATCCAAAAGAAGAGAGGGGCACCCCTGGGCAGGGGAG
Source organism: Lepilemur ruficaudatus (assembly GCA_963574885.1). Classification (NCBI taxonomy): domain Eukaryota; kingdom Metazoa; phylum Chordata; class Mammalia; order Primates; family Lepilemuridae; genus Lepilemur; species Lepilemur ruficaudatus. The sequence continues at coordinate 51,218 of CAUYRT010093741.1, forward strand.
ACAATCATTGCCCGCATTCCTTAGTTCATCTTGCAGGGCTGGGCAGTCCTGAGGGGCAAGGCATGAGGGAGTGCAAGGAACGCAGCAAGAACAAGGCACGTGGAGAAACGCAGGTGCCCAGCAGACACACACATAGGCGGGCCGCTCTCTGAAGGCAGGGCTAAGTCTCCTGCCCAGCTTCAACCTACAGCCTGTCACACTGCCTGACATGGGTTAAGTACTCAATATATACGTGTGACATGCATGCAACATACACGCACAAACAGCATGCCCATGGCTTTCATGTACAGTGTGTACACACACATGTGCAAGCATACACCTCACTCCCTGTGTATCAGAACACAAACTGCCTCGCTGGCCTTCCCTGTGTCTACAGCTCTCCAGGCTTAGAAAATTAAGAAGTGGTTTCCCCTCCTGAGTTCAACATGAACAGGAAAGTGTCACAATTTAGAATCTATGTATTCTTAGAAAATATAAGTAAATGTGTGAATTTAGAGCAAGCCAAGTATTATTTTTTAAAGACTTTTTCTGACACCTGTTGCTTTGATCACCTCCAGGTATGAAACTCACCATAACCCCCAGCAAAGCTTCTTGCTGAGCACATGGGGGCAGGAAGACGAGGGAACTAGCCCGTCACCAGATAATCACCTCTTATATCTTTTCAAAGAGTTTCTGATGAGGCGAGTTCTTTCAGTACTTCCAGTGGATTGTAACAGATAGGCACTACCTTTCCTGAGTACCCAAGACAAGTCAGGCACAGTCAGGCCTCCCTAGCCCTGCCATGGGCTCAGGCCACGAGGAGGGAACGCCTTGACGCAGGTGCTCCGCTGGACCCAGAAGGTGTCCTCCAAAACCTGGCCTGCCTTCCCACTGCCTCTTTCGGGGCAGCATTTCTTAGCCTGACCCTGATATAAGGGTCTGAAAGCGTTGGCGGATCTCAAGAGGGTGAGCAGTTGGGTGGATGCCGAGGTGGTCAGGAGCCTGCCTCCCTGGGCCAGCCCGCAGCTCGCTGGAGAGGGGCTCCTCTGCCTGACTTGCTGTTCTCCCTATGATGTGGCATGTCCTCCCTCCCAAGGGCATGGAAAGGGTCTAGGGAGGACACTCCTGGAAAGCACAGAGTGTTGTAAACATAGGCATAGCAGTGTCCACTCAGTAACCTCCAGTGCCAAGAAAGACCTTTGAACCAACAGGACACCATCCTCTCAGCAGCCCAATAGGTGCCTATACGATTCATGATCTAAATTGCCTGCATCTACCTCACAAAGGGCCCTTCTGCCAAAGAGTATTTGTTCTCTGTTCTTTGGGCTTTCTTCAGCCAAAGCACCTCAGAATGAACATCTTGTCCAGGAACCAAGGGTCCCAAAAAGCAGCTCCTTGCCAGCAGCAAGATGCGACATTCCCTAATTTCACCGTCAAGTAGGAGACGTACAACTGTACAGTGCAGAAACAGGAACTCCAACAATGCGCATCTGAGGCCAATCAAGTAACCCCCTCCCCAGGGTCCCTGAGAGCTGTTACTTTCTTCTTTATCACCGTCCTGGCCACTGGAGACTTCCTGAGAACCCACCAGGCCAGGTCATGCATGCCCCTGTTTCCGTCGGCCCTCATGCAGCCTCATGGCCATCCTGTTTGAAAGCCAGCAACCCCACGCTCAGTCAGTCACCTGCCCGGTGCGCCGCCTCACCCACATCTGACAGGCCCCCAGCTGGGCTCCCCTGCTATGGCTGAGCCCAGGACAGAGGAGGCAGCCTGACTCTTCAAGGAAAAGCACAGGATGACATGGTGTCAGAACACCTTCTATCCAAAATAGCTCAGAGAGGCACTGAATGAGAAAGGTGTTATTTGTTGGAAAAACTAACTTATTTGCATATTTATTCTCTATGCATCATGGATTTTGAATAAAGCATCATTTAATGACTGTGTTAAATCACTATCTAGAGCCGAGCCTCAGGAAGAGTTTGTTCTCATTGCCTCTCCTACTCTGTCCAGCAGAGAACGAGGACACCACATTCCTCACCAGTTTCTGAGAAGCCTTCCAGTCCATTCCTTCACAGAAATGTCAAAGTCTGTTTCCTCTTCCTGAGGAAACACCTGAGTGCTGCAAGACCCTGGGTTATCAGATTCATGAAGCAGAAACACTGCAGCACTTTGTGACCAGGAGAACGCGTGTTTGCCATGGACACGTGCTGTGCTCAACATCTGGTGAAACCCCCGTAATGTTCACAGGCAGATGAAGTAAGAGACAGGGAGGGAATAGGAGGACGAGGGAGAAGAAGAGAGAGAATGGATTGAAGCCTCCAAATTTCTCTCTCCTTGGAGAATGCAAAAGGAGAATGTGGGATGGGAACCTGTTTAGCCCACATGAGGTTTCTCACTAATTTCTTCTGTTTAGGCAGGAATAGCAAAATATGGCAACTCACATGCAGTTGTCATAGCTACAGCAATACTTCTGAACTCTTGGTGTGAATGGGAGGGATGACAGTTTCACTGGCCTTGTTCTCAGTCTGCTGGTTGGAGGGGCCCTGCTGGGAGGCTCTCAGGACCTGCTCACTAGGAGGGCCTGCTTGCCTAGGGCCTGCTCTTTGGTGGCTCTGTGGGCCTGGGAGGGCACGGGAGAGCCCCGTGTTTGGACAAACCCTGCTCTTGACAGCACATCCTAAAATGAGAGCTGCAGGCTGAACCCTCGCCGTGTGCAGCCGGCAGCACTGTCACCTGCCTGGAACACACGCTGTGGGCATCTGTCCAGCCTGAGCGTGCTGGAGTTGCCCGGACGGCCAGGGCCACATCTGTCTGGCCCAGCACTCCCACCCCTGCCCGCGCAGCCCTGGCCCTACCTCGTTGATGGCCAGCTGTTCGCCGCCCCCGCCAGGGTGGCTGTAGTGGTGGCCAGAGCCGTGCAGGTCCTCATACAAGTCCTCCTCACTCCCTGCCTCGTCAGCACGCATGGCCGCATCCAGAGCTCCATCAGGCATGGCTGGAAGGAGAGACAGCAGCTGGCAAAGGGGGTGGCTCAAGAGGGAGGGGGCGTGCAGAGAAGCCTTTTCGGAGAAAACACTCCCCTGTGAGCGGGGAAGGCTGGGGAGCCAGGCTTTCTAACCATCCTTGCCGCAAAACCACGGCCTGGCTGCGAGAACCACAGCCAGCTCCCACCTCCGCAGTCATCCACAGCACCAACCCCCCAGGCAGGAGGCCCGAGAACTCGCCACGGCACAACGCTGCAGAGCCCCCAGCTCATTTACTGTGTGTCGGCTGTGCCTTAAGAAAAATGTAAACATTTTGTTACGAAATAGATGTGTGTGTGTATTCAAAGAAAATATACAGTATATACATGCAAATACAGTTTGAAATTCAATACAATGAACAGTCCCGGTACCTATCACCCGGCTAAGGAAAAACATCAGGATCTTGGACTTCCCCCTCCTGCACCCCCACTGTAGTCCCACTCCCCTGCCCTCTTGCTCCTATAGAGACATCCAAGAGTTGCAACTTTTGTATGTCATCCCCATGCTTGTCTTTGTCAAAGCATTGATTTCTGCTCAGTTACGCCTGGTTTTGACCTTCTATAAACGACACATCCAGCAGCTATTCTTCTCCAACTGGCTCTTGTCACTCAACTGCTTGTGTAGCTGTGCCTGATGTACTTTCACTGCCATGCGTGCTGTGTTTAGGCTCTCTTAGCCTTTGTGTGTCCGCTGTGCTGCTGGAGCAAGGACGGTCCGCACACTGCCCTGTGCCTCTGGGCAGCGCTGCTCAGCTTTGTTTCGTGACTGCCCCCTAAAGGAGCCTTTCAGACATTGTCTTCCTAACCCTGTGCCCCCCATGAAATGTCAGTGCCACAGATATGCTATACACTATTCATGCAGTGCGCCTCTTTGGAGGGCCACAAAGCATTGTAATAGTTAAGATCTTTGCTCTCATGGTGGAATCATTGCCCCTGGTATAAATACACACTCTAGGGTATAGACACTTAGGTGTGACTTCGCTATGTCCTAGGTACACCAAACGGTTTCCCAAAGCAGTTCTACCAGTTTAGACACCCAACAGTGGTGTATAAATGTTCCCATCACTCTAGATCCTAGCTAGCTCTTGGGATTGGCATTATCAGACATGTTAATTTTTGAGAAGCTAATGAATATGAAATGGTATCTCTTTGTGGCTTTAACTTACATTTCTGATTACTAATGAGTTGAGCAAGTTGGGTATCTTACGTTTATGAATCATTTATATTTCCTTTAATGTGAAATTTCTATGACTTGCCTCATTTTTCTATTGAGTTGCCTATCTTTAACATTTCATGGTGTAAAAAATATATGTGTGTATATAGATACTTTCCCCTCCTTCATTCTAGGTGTGTCTGTTCATACATGTTACAACTACCTTCTCCCAGGTTGTGGCTTGTCTTGTCATCCTCTTTAAGGTGGCTTTTCATGAACAGAAGTTCTTAATTTTTTTGAAACATAGTCTCACTCTGTTGCCCGGGCTAGAGTGCCGTGGTGTCAGCCTAGCTCACAGCAACCTCAAACTCCTGGGCTCAAGCAATCCTCCTGCCTCAGCCTCCCGAGTAGTTGGGACTACAGGCATGCACCACTATGCCCAGCTAATTTATATATATATATATGTTTTTAGTTGTCCACCTAATTTCTTTCTATTTTTTTTAGTAGAGACGGGGCCTCGCTCTTGCTCAGGCTGGTCTTGAACTCCTGAGCTCAAACGACCTGCCCGCCTCAGCCTCCCAGAGTGCTAGGATTACAGGTGTGAGCCACTGCGTCCGACCTCTTAATTTTAATATAGAGAAATCTGTCAATCTAGTCCTATCTGGTTTGTGTGTTTTGTGCTTAGGAAATTCTTCCCCATCTCAAAGTCATAAAGATATTCTCCTATTTTTTTTTTCTTTTAAGGCTGGTCAAGTGAAGCAGGGGGAGTGGAGAAGGAACAAAGGAATCTGTAACTGGTTGTGATCAATTAGTTGTAAACACCACAGCACTTGGACCAACCTGTCCTATGTTATCCTTTAATATTTGATAGTTTCTCTAGTTTTTGACACAAAAGCTTTTAATCCACCTGGAAATGATTTTTGTATACGGCATGAGGTTAGAATCCAAGTTAATCTTTTCCACAAAGATAACGAATGGTCTCAGCACCAGTTACGGAACAGGCAGTCCTTTCCCAGATCTAGCGTCTGCTCTGTCCTTAAGCCGAGTTTCCAGTACAGCCAGGTCTGCACCTGGACTCTATTCTTGTAGGAGGCGGAATGATGGAAGGATCTAATCCCCAGGGCCGATGAATATGTGATGTTACATGACAGAGAGGAGTTAAGGTTGCAGAGTTAAGGCTGCGAATCAACTGACCTTGAAGTAAGGATGTTATACTGGATTACGTGGGTGTGGCCGACCCAGATGAAAACATTACCTGTCACAGCCCACCTCAGGCGGCTGTCAGGGTGCTTGAACAGACAACTCCTGTGGTGCAACACACACACCCTCTACACACCGTGTTGGCCTCTCTCCCCAGCTAGACTCTGAGCGCCCTGAAGGCAGGAGCCATGCCTTCTTCACTGATACTAAGTAAATGCTACTAAGCGACACTTAGTAAATGCTAAATATATAAATGAGTAAATGGATGGAAGAATTGCGGCTAACCAGAATGAATGAACAGATGGGGAGATGAGCAGGTGGACAAACAGTGAGCCCTCAGAGCCCGCGCCACAAGCACAGCTAGAGCCCCGCCATGCACGTCCCCATAACTGGCCCGGGCATCCCGGTCTCCAGCTGGGCGGCAGTGGCCTGAGCCTAGCTTGCTAGTGGGAGCCAAGGCCCGGCTCCTGATCATGCGCATAGCCAAGAGTCCCAAGGAACCCTCATAATTTTTTATTTCATTTGTGTTTTAAAACTGTTTTATTATGGAAAGTTTCAAACATGTACAAAAGGAGCGATAATAGTATAATAAATCTTATGTATCCATTGTCCAGCTTGAACAATTCTCAATATGTAGCCAATTTGGTTTCATCATCTAATTCACCTCCCCACTAGATGGTTTTTAAAATAAAACCAAGGCATGTTATATGTAAACACCATAGCATATGTTTCTAAGAAATAGGGACCCCATTTGTCTTTTTGAAAAACATAACCACAATACACACCTAAAACAAACTGCAATCCATCAAAGGTTGTCAAAGTGACATCCCTTCTTCTCTTCTAGGGCTCTAAAAAAATCTTTTTATTTTGAAATAATCATGGAGTTACAGGGTGTTACATCCTTAGTACAGGTCCTGTGGTATCCTTCACCCAGTGTCCCCAGATGGTATATCTTGAGTAAGTGTTGTATGATATCACAGCCAGGAACCTGATGTTGGTACGATGTCTGTGTGTGTAGTTCTATGTCATTTACCACCCAAACAGATTTGTGTAACCACCAGAACAAACTGTATGTAAACTTTCAAGGTTGCCTTTTTCACTCAGCCAAATGCCTGAGCTCCATCCAAGTTGTTTATTAATACATCACTCCTTTTTATTGCTGAGTAGTATTCCTTGGTATGCAAATAAATGCCACAGTTTGTTTCACCATTCACTTGTTTAGGGATGTGTGAGTTGGTTCCAATTATTGGATGTTATGAACACAGGTGCTATAAACACCCATGAGCAAGGTGTTGTGTGAACATAAGCTTCACTTCTCTGGGATAGATGCCCAGGAGTGCAATTGCTGGGTCACATGGGAGTCGAACATTTAGTTTTTAAGAAACTGCCAAACTAGTTTTCAGAGCAGGTGGACCATTTTATATCCCCACCCGCAATCGTATGAGGGACCCAGTTTCTCTGAATCCTCACCCGCATTTGGTATTGTCACTACTTCGTGTTTTAGACATTCTGATAGGTATCCCATTATATCTCCTCATGCTCCCAATTTGCATCTCCCAAAAGGCTGGTGAGGCCGAGCATCTTTCCATGCACCTCTTTGCATCTATCCTCTTAGGTGAAATAATATCGCTTCACATCTTTTGCCTATTTGCTAATTGGATTTTTTGTTGTTTTAATGTTGAGATTTAAGAGTTCTTTATATATTATAGATGTGAGTTCTTTGTTAAATATGCGGTTTACAAGCATTTTTCTCCCAGTCCGTAGCTTATCTTTTCATTGCCTTATCAAGGGTTTTCATGAGGCCAACATTTTAAATTTTCATGATGTTAAATTTATCAATGTTTCCTTTTATGAGTCATGTGTTTCTGTCATGTCTATGAACTCCTCACCAAACCCTGTTCCCAAAAGTTTTCTTTTATGCTTTCTTCCATTTTTTCTTTTTCAATTGAATCCATGTTCCCAGAATGTTGCAGCAGATCGGTTACGGCAAAGAGAATGCCGACTGTCAAGGAAAACCGTCACTCTGGGCCCCTTTTTGACCATGGCAGCTGTGTGGAAGCAGCTGCAGCTTCAATAAGGGCCACTCTTATGTTTTCTTCTAAAAGTTTGCAGTTTTACATTGAAATCCATGATCCACTGGAGTTGGTTTTTCTTTTTCTTTTCTTTTTTTTTGGTATAATATGTGAGGTTTAGGTTAAAGTTCCTTTTCATTGCCTATGGATGGTCTAATTTTTCCAGCACCTTGTGAAAAGACTATCTTTCATCCCCTGAATTGGTTTTGTACCTTTGTAAAATTCAGTTGGCAAAGTGAGGACTTTACTACCTATTTTACAGAACAAAAATACTTATCAGAGAATATTAGGAACTCTTGTACACCAACACATTAAACTAGAAGAAATGGAAAATTTCTAGAAACACACATCTACAAAAACTGACTCAAAAAGAAATAGAATATCTAAATAGACTTATAATTGGTAAGGAGATTGAATAAGTAGTCAAAAACATCCCGATAAAGAAAAGCCCAGGGCCAGATGGCTTCTACCATTTAAAGAATAATTAACACCAATTCTTCTCAAACTCTTCCAAAAAATTGAAGAGGAGAGGATACTTCCTAACTCATTCTATAAGGCCAGTATTACCCTGATAATAAATCAGACAAAGAAACTACAAGAAAAGAAAACTAAGGCTAGTGCCCCTTATGAATATAGATGCAAAAGTCTTCAACAAAATACTACCAAATCGAATTCAACAGGGCCCTCACGGTGTGGGGGCGGCTGCCGTGTGTGTGAGAAGAAGGTGAACCTGCAAAGAAGATCTAGGTGGAGTGTCCAGGAAAGGAGGAAACCAGAGGAAAAGATGGTGGAACCACAGGAGAACGTCATGGTTGGCCCAGCAGACTGTGCACAGAGAAGAAACCGCCCTCCCTTCCCACCACCAGCCTTGTGGAGAGGCAGGAGGTGAAGGAGCTGGGCCTGGGAAGGCTGTGGGGCAGCTGCTCCGGCACCTCCAGAGAACAGTCAGAAAGACAACCCCCCGCGGATGCGCAGAGACTGGGTCAGGGAGGGCCTTCCAGCCTTGAGGGCTTTGTTTGACAAGGCGAACTTGTCATGCGGCCGCAGACTCGAAGCCGCTGGTCAGACACACGGAGCACGAGGCACACAGGCTGTTCCCTATACCTCAATTTGAGGATTTTATTGACGGAATTGAATACCTGGGAAATAAAAAGGAAGTTCAGACCTTTTCAAAACAAATTCGACTTGGTCTCGCTATTTTACATGAAAATTTTGTTAGCGGTGATGAGGCGGAGGGGAAATGACAGCCATGAAGTAAGAGCTACTGACTTAGATCCCTTTCTGACAAACTCATCTAAAAGTGAGAAGTTTGCTTCTGAGTCAAGTAGAAGCCTCACAGAAGAGCAACAACAAAGAATTGAGAAAAATAAACAACTGGCCTTGGAAAAAAGGCAGGCAAGGCTACTGAGTGATAGTCCCTAGGAAATGACGTGCTAATGAACACACCCAGGGCACAGATAATTGAAGAGGTTCCTACTGGTGAGGATCCAAAGGAGTCGTCAGATGGACCAAACAAAGACACTCCGGACAGTCCACGTAGTGATGCTCTTGCTAATACTTTAAATGACAAGAAGGAATTAAAATTAGAGGAAACTCAGCTGGGCCAATGCTTTTAAAATGTGCAATAGTAATTTCATGTTTCATCCAGAAATGTTACCGAGATAGTCCTCCCCAGTAGGAGAAAATGTATCTGTTAACTTGCTATCCTGCAAGGTTGGGATTACTATGCATTTTATCTACTTCGAGTGAAAATCCTTACGTAGTAAACCTCTTTGCAGATTCCTGTTAGATATCTGGTATTTATTTATAATTATATTTGTCACTTATTAGCTGAAGTTAAGCCTATTTATTCTCTATGTGTTTGTTTTTACACAGATATGACTTCATAAAATGATTAGTAGTTAATAAACAGCTTCTGTTGCTAGTGTGCCATTGAATGCCTTGTTTTCACTAAGTTGGGTGATATTTTAAGATGTAAATATATATTGAATGTTAATGTCCATTTTTAAAAAGTAAAAATAAAAATTGTCTTACAAACTAAAAAAAAATCAAATTCAACAACATATTAAAAGGATTATATATCACGACCAAATGGGATGTATTTCTTGAAAGCAAGGGTGATTCAACATATGAAAATGAATCAATATAATATGCTACATTAATAGAATGAAGGAGAAAATACACATCATCTCAATTGATGCAGAAAAAACATTCTTCAACACCTTGTCATGATAAAATACTCACTAAATTAGGAATAGAAAAAAGTGTTCTTAACATGATAAAGGCCACATATGAAACACTCACAACTAACATCATACTCAATGGTGGGGGATCAGGGACAAGACAAGGTTGCCTGCCTTCTCCACTTCTATCCACTACAGTACTGGAAGTCCTGGTGAAAGCAAATAGGCAAGAAGAAGAAATAAAAGGTATCCAAATTGAAAAGGAAAAATAAAATTATCTCTGTTTGCAGATGAGATGATCTTATATGTAGAAAACCTAAAAGAATCCACAATAAAATTGTTAGAGCTGATAAATTAAATTCAGCAACACTGCAGAATATAAATCAACATAAAAAATCAATTTATTTCTGTGTTTTTGCAATGAATAATCTGAAAAGGAAACATTTTAAAATTTCATTATAGTAGCATCAAAAAGAATAAAATACTCAGGAATAAGTTTAGCAAGGAGTCAAAAGATTCATACAATAAAAACTATGAAATATTGCTGAAAGAAATTAAAGAAAAACTAAAAAAATGGAAAGACACCCCATGTTCATGGATTGAAAGACAATATTTTTAAGATGACAATACTATCCAAAGAACCTACAGATTCAGTGCATTCCTATAAAAATGTCAGTGGCATTTTTTTTTTTTTTGAGACAGAGTCCCACTCTGTTGCCCGGGCTAGAGTGCCATGGCGTCAGCTTAGCTCACAGCAACCTCAAACTCCTGGGCTGAAGTGATCCTTCTGCCTCAGCCTCCCGAGTAGCTGGGACTACAGGCATGTGCCACCATGCTCGGCTAATTTTTTCTATATATATTTCGTTGGCCAATTAATTTCTTTCTATTTTTAGTAGAGATGGGGTCTTGCTCTTGCTCAGGCTGGTTTCGAACTCCTTGAGCAATCCGCCCACTTCGGCTTTCCAGAGTGCTCGGATTACAGGCATGAGCCACTGCGCCCGGCAGTGGCATTTTTTATACAAATAGAAAAACTCATCTTAAAATTCATATAGAATCTCAAGGGAGCTGAATAGCCAAAATCATCTTGAAAAAGTAACAAAGTTGAAGGGCCCACACTTCTTTATTTCAAAACTTACTGCAAAGTTACAATAATCAAACGTGGCATTGACATAAGGACAGACATATAAACCAACGGAATAGAACAGAGGACCCAGAAATAAACCCTCACATATGTGGTCAATTGATTCTTGACAACAGTGCCAAGACACTCAATGGGGGAAAAGACAGTCTTTTGAACAAATGGTGTTGGGAAACTGGACATCCAAATGCAAAAGAATGAAGATGGACTCTTACGTAACAAATACAAAAATTAACTCTAAATAGAAGAGCTAAAACTATAAAACTCCTAGAATAAAACAGAGAAAAAACTGTATGATATTGGATTTGGAAATAATTTCCTGGAAGTAACACCAAAAGCAAAGGCAACAAAAGAAAAAGAAATATAAATTGGACTACATCAAATTTAAAACTTCTATGCATCAAAGGACAGTATCAGTAGAGAAAAGGTAACCCACAGAAAGGGAGAAAAATTTGCAAATCATGTATCTGATAAGGGATTGATATCCAGAATGCATAAAGAACTACAATTCAGAAAACAAAACAAAAGAAACAAACCAAAAACTCAGAAAACACAAAAAAATTAAATATCTAGGAGTAAATTTAACAAAAGATACGAAAGACTTATACAAGGAGAATTATGAAACACTAAAAAAAGAAATTGTAGAAGATGTAAGAAGATGGAAAAATCTGCCTTGTTCATGGATTGGTAGAAT
>CAUYRT010093748.1:0-41030 GCA_963574885.1 Lepilemur ruficaudatus
AAGTTGTAGAAATTTTTTAAATTTCCTTAATATTGGGATTTAAGACTGCCAAAAAACCAATAAAACCCAAAAAGCATAACAAAAACAGGTGCAGGTACATTATAAGGAGTAAAATTAGCCAGGCGTGGTGGCTCATGCCTGAGTCCCGGTTACTCGGGAGGCTGAGGCAGAAGGATCAATTGAGCCCGGGAGTTTGAGGTTGCTGTGAGCTAGGCTGATGCCACAGCACTCTAGCCCAGGCAACAGAGTGAGACTCTGTCTCAAAAAAAAAAAAAAAAAATACTTCCCGTGACATGCACAGAGGTGCCCTGTGCCTCATGGTCAGAGATTGAACACGTCTATATGTAGTAATGGTGCTAAAAAGAAAATTACTACTCAAGAATGAAACCTGCTAGTCCCAGGATTTTGTTTGTTGTCACTCTTTGTCATTTTTTGTTGCCTTTGAGAACAACTTAATCACTGTTGACATACATAGTCTTTTGGTGATAAACATGAACATTTTCAACATTGTTTCATAAATCTCAATATGGATAGATTCAAAAGCATATCTGTTCTGTTTTGCCTTTTAGCCCATTTGTGAGGCTAATATATGCATGCTGCAGAGGGAAAGATTGATCGTCTAATTTTTGTAAAGGTAAAGGATTTTAAAATATATCTGAGGTGGCATTGAAGTAAAATTAGAGACATGGCAGGACAAGTCATTGAGTGTGAAACAGAAAATTTCAGCCAACTGATGAGCCCCCCAGGCACATCACAGAGGACTTCATGATTTTCTTCTTTAAAGTAGTTTCTAGATATTCTGTTATCATGACAATCTTTCTCAAACTCTGGATTTTCAAAGTGACATTTTCCCTGCACTGCCCAAAATAGAAATTTCACTTCATATCTGCCTGTGGCAGGAATAAAATAACCCCAACATTCAGCCTCTTTGCAGAGTATATAGTCCATAATAGAATATCATCATAACTTCTATCCAAAGCAGAATATCCATTCAATTAAACTTGAATATTTTTTAGGAACACTCATAATAGAAAAGATAATTGGATGGTTGTTGAAAATTATGACTAACCAGGTACAGTAGAGCCCCATAAAATAATTCTTATCCGAAGATTAACATTTACTATGTAGCACTAATGAAACATAATTATAAGAGATTTAAAAATAAATAACTGGAAAAATAATAAACATTCATTGCGTGCAAAATATACAGCCAAAATGAATGTTAAAGGATATAAAAATACATTAAGCACAATGCATGAATTTTCTGTATTTAACATAGGGATATATATCACCATATAGAAATATTTTCTCCAATTACTTGTTATTAAAAAAAATGACAGATGAAAGAAAACGTTTTTCTTGCCCCTTTGTTATGTCACAAAGTTATTCTATGAACAGGTTTCTACTGTATCACCTCACTAAAAGTCAAAGCCTTTAAGGTACAATACTTGGTTAAAAAAAAAAAAAGCAAGGAAAACCTTTCACACATACAGAAATGGAGAAAATTGCTAAAGAAAGGGAAAAAAGCCCCCTTGACAGATAAGCAATAGCTCTGCTTACACAGTAATTTATGGTAATATCAGAAAGCTTTTGATAAAATTTCACACATATTGCAGGGTAGGACATTGGAGAAGATAAAGGACTCAAAGAGATATGGGGAAATTAAACCATTTATAAGAGGGGAAGTATTTTGTAAAAAAAAAAAAAAAAAAGTAGCAATTGGTTTGAGAGTCATAACAATTTATGTAATTTCTATGTGCTTTGGGGACTTGCTGTCTGAAAAAGTGGCAGTCTAGCATTTCGCCTATTGCTACAAAAAGTCATTTTGGGAAACAACCAATATGGGAAGGTTTAAAATATATATGTGTGTATACATATATAATAGTTCATAGGGAGATATATATATAGTATGCTATATATATAGTAACACATCTGGCAGTGTTTGTGAGCTAAATTTCTATCCTTTGATTAGTTTATATCTTTTAAACTCTTATTTTTATTTTATTTGATGGCAGATCAATTTTCCAATAAAATAATTTTGCCTTTGGGGTATTATAATGGAAAAGCAATTTAAAATATATTTCTATAAATACTGAAAAGTACTTTCACACCAGATAGGCAGTAAATAAATGAAGAAATATTCATACAAGTTCCTACTTCCTTCCTTGTTATCTGAAAAATAATGAGCCTTAATTTACATATTTCTCCATCAACCCCTGCAGCCCTTATTAAGGTCAAAGCTGGAATATAATATATTTGTTATTCTACAGAATTTTGTATTTTGAATTTTAAAGTACTATTTAATGATATGATTTTACTTCCTATATTAAAAACATAAATGGCATCAATGAAGAATTTTAAAATGAGTTTTAAAAATATTCCTCAATAACCGTTTTTAATAAAGTGGCCATGCTTTCCTTTGAACTTCAACGCATCTTTGGCCTGCTGGCCTGTCACGGTCATTCTTGATCATTGATATTTCAGTTTCTGACAACAACCACTACAGAGCTCTTCTGTTCTGGAAACAGAAAAAATTTTGTCATTCAAAAAGAGCATACTATGAGAACCCTGTTACTTGTTTTTAAAGAATACTGACAGGAAACCTTAGATAAAGCAACGCAAGTTTGTCTCTATTCTCCCTAACAAATCTCTCCTGAGGCAGAGCTTTAATGAGTAGTTCTGGAAACTTCTTAAGCAATATGTGTCACTGACCAGGATGGCTGACCCTTTCAAGCAGACTGATGCTATTCAATAAAGATAATATCAGAATCTGAAGTAACTGGCTTGAGTTTCAAAAGTATTTTGAGGAAATATTTTGTGAGAGTGGGAAGCATGTTTTAATGCCATTCACATGTTTTCCTGGGAAGGAAAGCTGATCTGCAAAGGCGTTGAAAGCATTACAGGCTAATTTCATTGCAATTTCGGGGGCTGGGAGGAAAGTTGGGAGAACCAGGAGTTCAGTAGAGGTTCAAGAGCATCAAGGTGAACACTGTTGACCCATTGGCAAATCACTAAGTGCTGGAACCCGCTCTAGAAGGTTCATGTTTTGAGCCTTTCCAGCAATTGCGCAGCTCTCTTGAAAATTCACACTGTTATTTTATTTATAGCAGATGTCTCTTAAAGCAAACATTTTTACTTTATACTATACAAATCTTATGGAAAATTGCAAACATAATGCGGAGCTTTGGTCATGCTATAGAAATCTACAGTCTTTTCTATAATGGATTATGAGCAAGGGGAAAAAACTGATACTGATCTGAGGCCGAAGGATAAAGGGTAATCAAAACAAGGCTTCTGCAGATGCTTTTATGAAACTTGTTTTAGAAGAAAAGGCAAAAGTTGAAACTGTGGATTAAGCCAACTAAATTAAATCATCTTGTATTCAAAATACATCCTGCACTTCAGAATAAAATGACCAGAAGCCAGCATGAGCCAATTCTACCATCTGAGCTATTTTAAAAACATAAAGTTTTATTTGGATTTTCCTAAGCCAAACTTGTATTTGTTTCTTGTGTACAACCAATGAAAAAAAAAATCTAAATATGCATTTCACCTTCCTACTAGTTCTGAATTGTAGTTTTCTTGTTACTGAATATTGCGTATAGTAACTTAAATATATGTCCTATGGCTGCTTAGCAATTACTGAACTGCCTGATTGAAAAGTTCTGGCATCTGAAATATAGCTGTCAATATACAAATATAATGTG
The DNA here is from genome assembly GCA_963574885.1 of Lepilemur ruficaudatus. Taxonomy (NCBI): domain Eukaryota; kingdom Metazoa; phylum Chordata; class Mammalia; order Primates; family Lepilemuridae; genus Lepilemur; species Lepilemur ruficaudatus. The sequence goes on from CAUYRT010093748.1 coordinate 3,708, forward strand.
CAATTAAAGGAGAAAGTAAATTCTTTCTGGAAACAGAATTCAAAAATGGAGAATTACATAAATTTTGGAAATAGAAATCCAAGTAAAACTCTGTATGTCCAAGAATTCACTGTTAATTATGCATGGTTTGTAACAATACATATTTCTAAAAGGAAGTCATGAAAGTAATGTGGCTGTTGTGTTTTCACAGGCCTTTGTGGGAGTTTAACCAATACAACAGCATAATCTCTCTGGACTCTAAAAACACAAATTCATGACAAGGACGTGAGATTGATGGAATTTGTAATCATACATTTTTACTTATGTAATAAATTTGTAATTTCAAGGACATTATTCAAAATGACCAAACTGCATTACGATATGTGGATTCCTACGCTGTTTTGCATTAATGTCTGCAAAAAATTTTACACTCTTAACGATCTGCCCTTGGTGCTTCAGTGGGTTGCTTACCATTATAATTCTGGTCACAGATGAGGGTTAAAATATCTCTAACCTTTACAAATGTACTATGTGGCACCACTGACATAGCTTTTATTGCAGATAAAATCTATGACAAATTTTCTGTATGGCAAAAGAAGAACATGATTTTATATTAAATTCTGATGATAGAGACATATTTCTCTGCTTGTACTTCTGAAATGTTTTGGATATAGTAACAATGGGCAATACTTCCTCTTCCATTACATCAATAAAAAATCTCAAAATCCACTTCATTTTTATGGGTCCAGAGTTTCAGTAAATATTTCTTAAGCAGAACTGAAGAACAGTGAGAAAAATGTTCAGAATTCAGCTCACTTCTAACCTTGATCAAAACAGACAAAACATTCAGCTGGTTAAACATAATGAGAAGCAACAAGAGAAAGCCACAAAAGTGTCTGGAAATTGAGTGTTGCCATGAGGGTGCATAAGAGCTCTAACAAAAGTTTTTCAAATATAAGATTGAGATAATGGTAGGTCCCTCTGACAGTCATTTAAAAGAAAGAATAAAGCCTATTATAGTAACTTTATGAAGTTATAAAAGCACCTGAGTTTTCAGGGAGCCACATGTTTCTGACATCCCATCAGAAAATTGGTGTTATGACATTGTCATAATACATAATCATATAGTCAAGGAATGATTGGAAGTAAATCCATAATGGCACTTTCTTAAAACAAATTTCACATTGCACTCCAGATGTCACCTTTCTTCCTTCTCCCCATAGACTAAATGATCAAGAGAAAGCTAGATAAAGAAGTACATTATTTCTCTTGATCCCTTTCCCGACAATTTCTTGGAATAGATGAGAATTTGGTTTAGTCCATACTTTTTTTTTTTTCAGGTTTTGTGATTGTAAAGAACCACTAATAAATCCATATCTGATGATCCAAACTTTCTAATATTGTACTGAACAGCATTCTAAGTTATCTACTCAGAAGAAAGTGTCCCTTTAAATTGCCAGGATGCCTCACAGATGTATCAAGGGCTGCATGGATTGTATTTAAGATTCTTGGGGGGATCTGCTGAACTTGAGTCTTCATTCATTGCTTTCTGTGCATGTCACTAAAGACTTCTCTAGACTATTTGAGGAATAGGCTTTTAATTGTACAATTACCTGAAACCAAACCCAAGCTTGGAACAGCCAATAGTCAAAAAGCAGCATGTGGCTTTAATTTTATTTAATTTATTTATTCTTTCAATTTATTTTAAAAAATCCTAGTCCATTGCCTAGGCCTTTGGGCACATGGGTATAATAAAAAACATTGCTGGGAATAAATAATGCATATTAACTGAGTCTATTAGGATTCTCAAAAAAGAGTCCATCAAAATGACTTATTTTAGGAGTCTCAATTGAAAATCTATTAGCAAAATAATTCTATTAAATTGTATGATATTTCTAACATCAATTAATTACATTTATATCCAGCTCTATAGTGTAATGACTTTATAATATTAATTGTGATTTTAATTTAGGAAAAGAGCTTGTAAAGTTTGCCTCAAGTTTTAGTGTTTAACGGTTTTCCACATTTAGACTGTGTCTACAAATTGAGACTTTTTTTTCATTTTTCTAGTCAACTGGTCATTTCAAACCTAATTTTTTATGATTTTTTTTTCTTTCAATGAGTTAACCAATTTAATTTGCTTTGCAACAGTAAAGAAACATGGTATAATAGACAAACTAAACGTAACTACAGAATAATTTTCACTTTGGCTATGTGCTGTTCACATTTGGCCATATGACCAGAATTTTATTTTCACAGATATTGGAACTGGAGTTTCCTATCGCTGAAGCCAGAGAAATCCAATAATCTGATCTGGAAATAGAGTGTTGTGGTACCTGCTATTAGTTAATAAAACCACCTGAAAGGTCTATGCTAGTTCAACACTAAGTTGATGCTTTCCCGGAAAGACGTGTTACACTTTGTCATTCCACCCAACAAAGCAAACTGGCTCCAGGGTTACCTGGGCCGGGATCTCAGTTCCTTCACGGGCCAGTCACACATGTCTTTGTGAATCTGTTTCCTCTTTGTGAAACAAAGATTGATGATGGAATGAGACTGCTCAGAGCACTCTAAAGTGCTTAGAGCAGAATCTCACCCAAGTAATTAATAAATAGTTGCTATTCTTATTATTTTCATTCAATCTAGTATTGTTATTCAAGCTTTTCCTTTTAGCATACTATATCACTTTCCTGAAATAGCCTCCTTTTTCTCTCTTGTCTTTGTAAATTCAATACTTTCCTCATGGCTCAGCTGAATGCTAGTCCAAGATACTCTCTTTTTTCTACCAACGCATTTTGATCTTTTATCCCAAATCACACTGTGTTAATCACACTGTGTTAAAGATGTGTTATTCTCTAAACATTTCTTACTTCCACCTATACACACACACAAAAAAACAATATACTGCTTTAAGAAGGTGGAAGTGTGCTATATTTCTTGTGCCTAGATTTGGCATGTAATGAATTTTTATTTTGGTAAAGATCTTCATTTTATTGATTATCATGTCACGATTAATGCTGCACACAATCCAAACAGTTAACTAGCTACAGTTTATGACATTCTTTATTTTTTCTGGTCAAGTTAGAGAACTAAATTCTTTCAACAGAGACCTAATTTGTTTTTTGGATTTTTTGTTATTGTTGTTTTTGTGTTGTTTTTGCTTAAAAGCAATAATGTATGTTCCTTTAATGGTGACTCCATGTAATTCTGTCTTTGGATTACAGAACACATTCTTACACACTAACATTCTTTGGACTGAGTCCAACAGAGGCCAGGATTATATACTGTTTTCCACTATACTGCAACATTTCCAAAACAGGTTTTATATCAATTTTGCATTACAGAATATAAATACAGATTCTTAAATATGTCTGTCAGGCTCTTTTAATTCCCTGAAGACAATACAGATATGTCTACTATTAGTGAAACAATTAAGAGTTAAAATTGTTAGGCATAGTGTTTACATAGATGCAATTCTCATTGTTAACAATGGGAATTTCAAGTATTTAATATTTATGTATAGATGTCATTTGAACCCATTAAGTAAGTGGCTTGGAAAAAAGGAAGTAGTTGTCTGAACGGTTAGATGTCTGGAAGAGGATTCTTTAATTTTTTAATCGCATCATATTAGTAAGAAAAAAATGTACTTGTATATTAAAATGAAACCCTAAAGAATCTGATTCTATTGCTTATTTTGTTTTGTTACTTTGCTAAAGACATATCTCTCATCTAGTTGTCAGTCTTTTCTTCTCATCATAAACTGGAGTCTTTTAATTCTTTCACTGTGTCATAAAAGATTCAATAAATTCTGATTTGCATTTGAAATTCAACTCTTTTTTTCAGAAGGACATCAGATTCAATGACAATTACATCACTAATCTCTTTAGTACTAACAGTGGGAAGCCAAGCTCAAGCTCCTTCTGACTGAAGTCCTAAAGACAGAAGGTCATGTAGTGTTCTTCTTTCCTAGTAATAGTGAATTTGTATTTTGATAAAGATCATCATTTTATTTTTATTAATCAATATGTACTCACTTAAGCCATTTGATTAGGTGTTTCATACTATTTGTCTCCTCCTTTCATTAAGACATGAACATCACATTAATATTAATATTATTTTTGCTACAGAAAGAAGAAACTTTTTGGAGTCGATTGGCCACAGTAATTTTCTTGGTGTTCTTGGTGATACTGTTTTAGAAATATTACTTGAGGAAATTATTGTCATATTCTCTGGAAGAGAAATTTCTTAACTTTGTTGCTGTATAACCAATTGAAATGATCAAAAATGTTAAGGACTCGCATATGTACTTGACACGGATGTGTATGTATGTGTGCGTGCACGTGTGTGTGGATAGCATATACAAATATTTTGACATCCAGCACTAGAGACAAAGATGAGTCTAGCTCTGAACAAATGTTTTGTGAATTAATTACTGCTATTCTAGATTCTATAAAAAATTTTCTCTGCTTTCAAAGACTTGTGACAGTTGCATCCAACAATATTGCAGAAAATATATTTCTGGTAATTTATAAATTTTTCTGTCTCTGCAAAGGAATAAACAATATAGAATAAATAAACACTGAAGTTATTAGAACAATTTAGTATATATTTTAATAAAGTAACTATCAAATACTATGATACACACGTGACATAGGCAATGAATAGAAACTAAAGAGAAGAATATTTGAAAATAAATAATATCAATTTCCAAACTGTTTAGTTATGTTATATGAAGCAAAACACTTTTATTTGTAAAGTGGAGATTTTAAAGTATAAAATTTTCTGATTGCAGCTCATCAAATTATTTGAAATTCTAATTATTTTATTTAAATCACAATTTTAAGTTGTTTAGGCAATAACTATTAACGGACAACTATTTTTAAATTATTTTCAATGAATAAGACATTTTGCATAAAAAGTCTATCTTAGAAAGCATAGGGGTAAGAATGGGTGAAGAAGTACAACCAGATCACAAAAACAGAAGGTATAGATGTCATTTCTGTATTTTTAGTTCAATAGATCTGTTTTGACTACACTGAACCTTCCAGTTCAGCCAAATAGCAATTAGGAACATATTTCATTTCAAGTGTAAAATAGGTACTTAATAACGCTTGTTAAATTAGATTAAGGGGAAAAAAGTCAATAAATTATTTAACTTATTGTGACCAATAAATTCCATTATTATAATAGAACAAGCTTATCAATTAACCAAATGAATTGTTTAATTTGACTATTATTATTGTAATTCAAATATAATGGGGTGTGTGTGTGCATACACAAGTTCAGAAAATTTTGGAAAACCGAATCAAAAAGAAATACAAATGTAAAACAAAATCTACAATGCAATATGGAAATATTTACAGGTTAATTTAGTGTGTAAGGCCTGGTCAAGTTAAGGACATTATAAATACTTGTGGAAGGAAGGAAGGAAGGAGGGAAGGAAGGAAGGAAGGAAGGACTTTAAAAATTGATTAAACAAAAAAAATTCATTTGTCAAAAATGCAATAAAGAGTAAACTTTTCAGCATAAAGAGTTCTTAGGTTCGCACCAGTATAAGCTTAGGTAAATATTTCTTTTGTTCATCTCCCTTCTTGTCTAAATTCTTTATTTTGCACATGTTTTGAAATAATAAAACATGAATTTTTCAGTTACTATTTTGGTATATTAATGCATAAAAATTAAATAAATTTTTGTTAATTTGTGAAAACTGAGTTATGAGTTGTCCGTATTACTTATGTATGGTATGAGTTTATACATATATATACACATATACATATATAAAAAGGTTCATTTTTATTAGAGTAAAAATGAATTCATGTGATGAACTGAAACTAACATTTTTATTTCTTAGATCTGATTATAGGAAAAATATCAGCAATGAGTTTGCAGCGCATAAATTACTCTCTAAGTGTTAACAGTACTCACAAAGCTGAGTCTACTGAATCCAGAATAGCTAAATGTATATGTATCATCTAAACAATACTCAATCAAACAGACATTAAGAAACAGTTGTTTGTTATCTTCCAGTTAAACATATCTAAATGATTGGTTTCTTGTTGGCCAAACAGTTGAATGATTGAATTTTCCAGCAGGATATTTGTGCATGATGTAGACACAACCAACGAATTTCTGTACTTTTAAAAAAGCTGGGTAAGTTCCTGGAAATTATTATATGCACAAAGATAATGCAGTTGCATATGACTTTGTTATTATATGTGAAGAACTTAAGTCTGAGAGAGATTAAATGTTTTCCAAATTTCAGGGAGTAAATGTACAAATACATTTTATTCAAAATTGTCTCCTTTCTTTCAATATATGTAGTCATTGAGAGAGACCAGAAAATGTTTCCTAGTGGAAAAATAGATCAATGGGAGGACATCCTTGGCAAGCAAGAGAAGAGACGACTGACAGAGCATAAACAGAAAAGATCCCAGAAGCAAGAAGTGTCTGGGAACAGCTAGTCTTAATGAAAGAGGATGTGGGGAGTATACACAGTTAAAGACACAACTGTACTGAAACCAGATCCGAAATCCACACATTCGCTTGTCCTGGTGCTCTGGAATTTCACTATTCTAGACATAGCTGTTACCAGGCCGCTTTGAAAAGTGCAGAGAGGTAAAGCAGGGTGTGAGTCCCATTTACTGAATTAATCAAAAGCTTTTGCCCAAACAACTACAATTAAGACTTTAAGAAAACATCATTTCAGATGTACATCTTAGATGGAGGCTAAAATGAAAAGATAACATTTTGGTTAAGATAATGCAGGGTCAAAAAGCTATTTTAATGCAATTCCAGCTGTCCATTTTGTAATTTTCATATACATGTAGATTGAGCAGAAAAATAAATAACTAGAGAAAAAGAACCTCATCAGTTATACCTTCAAGAGGATTTGAGAAATGAGATTCAGAAATAGCTTTATATAGACAGACTATCTTGGTAATTCCTGTTTTTCCAAGGAAGAATATTGCCACGACATACGTTACTGTCCACATCATGTGTCTCGCTCTGTAGACAGACCTGAGCAATGAAAGCCATCTTTTAAAAACCAGAGCTGTTGCAAATCCTGCCACAACTAACCATTAAGCTTTTTGCAAAAGTACTGTCATTGATTTGTACTTACCCAAGTCTATTATATATCTCAAGGGTAAGGCCTTTAATTGTATGTAAATAATACAGAAATACATTGGAAATATGAAATAAAATAAAATATGGCAAAGTTTAATTAGGCTTCCCAGAACCCTCAGCAGCTTTCTTTTTTTAAAAAAAAAAAACTTATTGTCTTAAAATAATATTTTTGTACTTATAAACCTAGGGAAACTAGTAGACAAGTGAATGTTTTAAATAACCAAAAGGCAGAAAATTTGTGGGACCATGTTTTTGAAAGTTACCAGAAAAAAATTCTAAGAAGTGTGGTTGATTACAGTGCCCAATAACATTAAAATAAATAACTTAGTTACAAAAATGATAATAATACTGACCATATTGAACTGGTTTTAGTGTAACAGTTTCAAATGTTTTTTGCCAAGGACTTCTCTGACATTCAACTAAATTTGATAGACTTTACTTTTTGTTTCTTTTGCCTTTTGTACCCCAAGGCTAATGCTTAAAATAATTCCAGATTCAGTTTCCCTATATCGTCCTCATCTATGTTCCCTAAGACATTTCTCCTATCCCCTATTCTACCTACATTTCTCATCCATCAAAAGAACTATTGATCCCGTTTTCATTTGCACTACATTCTCGCCATGTTATCCTTGAAATCCATTCTATGGGACCAAGTTCTACGTGAAAGTGCTATAATTAGATCCTTCTGGTTCATTTGGTAATAAACCCATCTGGATTTGATCCAACATGTACTAGCCTTATACCAAACCTGACCTGTTATGGCTAGAATTACACTAAGGTTCCATTCTACATCCTTTCTTATTTAAATTGTAAGCTATCATCCAGAGATTTGAAGCACAAACTATGAAAACTAAGTTTACTTAAAGATAATTTAAAGAACACATTAGGTGTGGCTTTCCCAAGGAAAAGCCAGGTACAAAGACAAACAACTGGATCTTGAGTCTCCTGCCAATTAGAATAGTAGCTAATTAGAATAGTACCCTTTTAAACATGGCAGGTAACCCTGAAACCCACTTACTTGTCCTGTTCTTAATTTCCATTAGAAATATAACTCCATGATAGCAATGAAATGTCACAATACAATTAAACTTAGGGAAAGAGGTTAGGGTTAGGTGATATGTATAGTTCGCATATGATTCACAATACACATCTGAGAGTCTAATTACTGTAAGATTAGAGGTCAGAAAATTGGTGGTTAAATTAAGCATTGCTACCTACTATAGAGTTAAACAACACACAACAAAATGGATAATGATAAGACTAAATCAGAAGGAACATATAAATAAAAGCCAAGAATAGTAACAGTTGAAAATCATTACCAGCACAAGAAAGGCTTCACAGCATTCATATAAGCAGCCTTCTTGAGGATGATGGAGGTGCCACTCATAGCTACAAGCTTCTAAGGATCACAGAGCATGATGTGGCAGCCAGTGAGTATTCTTTATTAGCAAAGGAACAAATAAAATCCAGCAAATCTAGGATTATCAAATTTTGGCTAAACACTAAATCATGGTAACTCTGAATAAATCACACAGTATTTTACTAGTAACCAGGCTTTAATTGTACATTAGCATAAAATCCTGTGGAATTATTTGTCATTGCTCCAAAAGAACCAAGGAAAGAATTAAACAACATTGCAGCAGTTAACACCCAATCACTGGACCAAGGAACTTAATTTTTTAAACGTCTGCTTGAGTTCTGAGCTCCTAAAAAATGAGATGTACATTTGGTATGGTAACCTAAAAATGTGTCAATAATTGCACTGTGGATCTTCTGGATAACAACTCAATAACCAAATGCTGTAACTCACTTTGGCTCCCAGAGATACATCTGTGTTCAGGATATCATTGGATCAAGCTTCATCCCTTTAATTGTCTAAGGCTAAGGAGAAGTGTATTTCATAGATAAATGAAGTATGCATGCTAAGTGAGAGGCAACCAATATCATTTGAAATCCTGATGAAGATTTCTCTACAGTTTGAATAAAGAAAAGTCTGAGAGAATTAAGCCATAGCAAGAGACAAGAAAGCTTTGGTATTACAAACTCAAAAGAGCCTGATTGTCATTTATGTTGTGAGCAGCAATTTAGTTTCTACGAAACAACTTCATCTGTCCATTAAATTAATGATCTCAATTTAAATTTTATTAGTTTTGTAGTTTTTATTGACTTGAACTTGTAAAACGGTTTTTCCTATACATAAAAATGCAAAGCCAATGAACACACGGAGTTTATACCTATTTTTATGTTTAAACTTGTTTAAGGAATACTATAATAAGAATAATTAAGTCAAAACTTAGGGTCATTAAGAGACTTTGCTTTTAAAAGGGACCTATACAATAGTACCGTACTCTGTGGTACAGGAAAGCAGCTATTTGGCCTATCACACTCTGTCACAGCTAATCCCCAAGAGAGCAAAGCCGTAAATGAATGGAACAGGCTGAACTTGGGGAGAAAATGGGCACACAGTGATTGGGAAAGAGATTAGGAGACATTTCTACAGTCAGCTGGGAAGATTATGGTAGGAAACTACTTAAGAAAAAGCTTCCCCATGCCCTTTGAAGATTTCTAGAATAATACCTACTGGGAAACACAGGCAACTTCCTGGTTCTTCTAAAGAATTTCATAAAGGTCACAAAACATCTTTCTCAAAATTCCAGAAATATCGCATTTTGCTAATTCTCACTTATCTTCACATCAAATCAAATACCAAATCCTTTTTACCTCCACATTTTCTTGCCTCAGAACTCTCCTCGCCATTTCCATTGTTACTACATTGCCAAAACTGATGATTTCTGTCTTAGGAAACTAAAGGTAATTCTTCCAACGGTTCTTCAGTGTGAACTCTTCCTCCATTTCAATGCATTTTGCACACTGTTCAATATTCCTATAGCTAAGTTCAGATCATTTTGGTCGCCTGCTGTAAAAGCCAAGAAGGTCCCACATTGACAATTAAATTAAGCATTCAAGGCAATCATCCTGACTTTAATAATGTTTTATTATCTGACTTCACTCACTCTTCCCAAACATGTTCCCCAATACTTCCTAAATTTCAACAGCAATAAGTTACTAGGTGTTTAAACCTTTCACTTTCTGCCTATGTGACCTTACACAGCTGTTTCCTTAATATCCTTTGCTCCGACTCAAGTGTCATGCAACAGGTTTCCTAAGACTCCAAGAGTCTGAAATGTACACGCGGGGTTTAACTGGGGAGTGCTCTATGGAGTGGTGCCTGAGAGAGTGTCTTAGTCTGTTCAGGTTGCTATAACAAAATACCAAAAGCTGGGTAGCTTATAAACAAGAGAAATTTATTTCTTACAGTTCTGGAAGCTGGAAAGTTCAAGATCAAGGTGCCAAAAGATTCAGTGCCCAGTAAAGTCATGTTTCCTGGTTCATAGATGAAGCCTTCTAGGTGTGTCCTCACATGGTAGAAGGGGCAAAGCAACTCTCCAGTGCCTGTTTCATAAGGGCACCAAGCCCATTCATGTGGGCTCTGCCCCCATGACCTAATCACTTCCCCAAAGGCCTCACCTTGGGGGTTAGGATTTCAACATCTGAATTTGAGGAAGACACAAACATTCAGACCATGTGAGAGTAAGTACAAAAGAGCAAAGGAAAGAAGTTAAAGTCAAACTCAGATAAAATTGCAACAGTGGACTCTACTGAACTTACTGAAACCTCTGAAACTGAGAAGGCCTTTCAGAAATGTCCCTGATCCACATAAAGCAGCCAGACAATCCTGTGTACCTCTGTATTGACCAGTCCTCAAATGCTGGTTGCCCTGGAAGCGGGATATAACCTTTGACAAGGCATCTTTCTTCAACTGGAGGCAAGAGAGAGAGAAATGCAACTAGCTGTGAACAGTCACAAGCAGTCAACAATCAGGCAGACCCCAAAAGCAGACCTGCACAGTAAAATACATCCACTTCAGCCAATCCCTTGTGCCGCTCAAACCACTTGCTTCATAGAGGATGTTCACCCTCTAGGATGTTCTAGGAAAAACTCCAGATTTCTGATTGGTCTCTTTCCCTGGGGCCACTCAGAAGAGGAAAGCTGGTGGGACAAAGTACAGCCCAAGACTATGACGGATGTTCATTGTCTTTCCTCCATTATTCCTCTTTGATTCCCTAACCCTAGTCTAGCACCTCTGCTGATGTAAGTAGGTTACAATGTAAGGCAAACCAGATCCTAATTTCTGAGGAGTCTGGTTTCCTGGTTACCATAAAATTCTCCGACCATCACTGCTCTATCTTTCTTTTTACCATCAAATTGTGCAGGAGAGTACCAAGACATTCCCCAGTGAACCACCAGGTGCCTAGTGTATTCTTCTTTGCCCCCAGTGTGTCACAGCAACCCTACCTCTTCCTGCATATAAGGCTCAATTAGCCTAACAGCATCACTATTGCTCTCCTTGCCTGGTGGTCTTTTGGCAAAAAGAATCTCATATGTCTGGGTGGGAGCCATGAGGCAAAGTTTAATGGAACTCATGAGCTATTCCTTGGGGTAAGTATTCCCCATCTAAAAACATTTCTAGATATACAGAGCCTAGAGCTACAGGCATGGAAAACACAAACTCCCCAAGTCATGGCCGCAAATGATGGTGAATGAGGCCTCTTCTATTTCTACTGTGGATTTCCAGACTCATGTTTTCTATTGTTTGGGGATATAGCACCCTATAAAGGTCATTTATTTAATGTGAATTTTGTATTCCATGGGATAGGACCCATACACACAAATTGGCACCTCACTTCTACCTTCAAAAGACTATTTAACCAACAGCCACTGGGTGGTGCAGTATGTGATAGCTCCTTTAATCTAAGAAAATGTTGGGACTCCATACTGATGGATGGAATAGTCTTCAGTAGTGGTTCTGGCTGAGGCTCTGCAAGCTGGAAGTGGAAACTCATACCAGGAATAAATATATTCTGATTTCAGTTATAATTTATCACTGCCCTTTCCAGAGTAAGAAAAATCCAGTGAAAAAACCTTGCCACCAAGTTAGCAGTTGGTCTCCTTGAGAACTGGTGACATATCGGGGACTCACCATTGGTTCGACACATGCTGGGCTCACGTTGGCTTCATGTTCGACTTGAATAACAACACTAACTAGATCAGTATTGGTAAGAAAATATGCTCTACACTTTCCACCATGACTCCTCTGTTCATAAGCCCATGCTGCCAGCACTCAGGTGGTTCATGACAAAGGCTGACTGATGTCAACTGTCTGAGTGATTCTGTCTACCTGGGTACTTAGTGACTTTCCATAGTGAATGCTCTTTGGTGGAACTTAACATGCAATGCAAAGTTAGCCACACTTGGTGCCCACTCCCACAGGTCTATTCACATGTCTCTTCTCTAGACCTCCTTTTCTACATATTCCATTCTTTGTCCTTTCCTGCCACCTAACCAATAAGCTTAAGCATTTGACAGTGTCTGGGAGCCCATCTATGTTCTTAACTTGGGACACTTCTCTTTTCACAAAAAAAATGCTCGACTAGATGCCCTAACCAAAGCTATGCCTAATGGGAGAATTTCCCCTTATCACACTCTACTGAGACAATCTCTGAGCTCTAGTGCACTTGTACCCACATTCCAGGCTAACCCACTTGTGAATCATACTCAACCTGTTTACTCATCTATCACCTGGTCGTAAGTGACAATCCCACATGTGGCCATAGGTGTGAGCTAAGGGAAAAGTCCTAATGCAACAGTGACAGATGGCATGGTATCCTGAGCAACCTGCTCATGCCTCTTATTTGTACTCTACGGCTCTACTCACAGTGCTTTCATGAGATCTCAAACCACTCATTTCATGAGGGTCTGTGACTGGACTTGTTCAACCCTATGATTCTATGAGTCTGCCAGAACCTGCCAAAACCCAGCTCACAATGGGTTTCTCTGGCCTCATGAACATTTGATGTTCTACAGTCAGATCCTCCATGTCTACCACAACTCAGTAGCATACACAACTATTTATTTGAATAGTGTATAATTGCATGCTGCAGATGTTAAGGTTGGCTCCAGATTTCTGAAAATCTATGTTTCAAATTCTCTTTTTAAGGCTTTACTTCCCTTAGATACCCATTAGGACATAGGATATTGTATAGCTCAAGTGACTAGGCTGCTTAGATTACAATCTGGATTGCGCAAGCATATATTTCTTAACAGTGGCAGTCTTCTGTGATAATCAGTAAATGGGTTGGAGCAATAATCCTAAATGTGAACTTCCACTTCCAGAACCTGAAGAAGCTTAACAAGAACCATATTCCCTTCTTAGTTGTAGAAATATGAGATGAAATAATTTGTCCTTTACTTTGGAAGTGATATTCTGGCATGCATTAGGTTCCTAAAAATGTCATTGAAGAATCAGGAACCAATGTGAGGGTTTTACCAACTACCTAGTATATCTCTTCTTGGACCTCATACTCCACTGTGATAGATACCCTGAATATCAAGATTAGCATCTAGGCAATCCCCTTTTTCTAATGTGCAATGGCCATAGGTACCTTAGGGGAAAGAAATGGGGTATTAGCACTGTATTTACTTGCTGTAATGTTGCAGGTTCTGACATTCAGGAACCTCTTCTCTTGTCAATGATGATTCCAGATCTGAAAACAGGCTCAGCTATAGAAATAGGGATATGATGTATTCATGGCAGTTTCCCTCAGCCTAATATTCTATTTTTAAAAATTGTATAGATAAGCATTACCCTCATTAGCTCCTCATTTACATAGAAATAACACATTCTATTAATCATTTCTATTGCTTTCACCAGATCGACATCTCCCCATATCCTGGTTGTCACTCCAACCTTGTCTTGCGTCACATCTTACCTTGCTTCCAAAGTGCTTATTATTTTAGGATTGTACCATCCCAGTTGCTATTAGGGCATAGTTCTTTTCCCCTCTTAGCAGGCTCAACACTTAATCTTCTTGGTTTGGTGTTGTGATTTCACCTATTTATTGGTCTGGTGACGAGGAGAGAAGGTAGGAGTTAGATACAGATGATACGTATGCTCTCTTACAACACAGAGACCTCTGCATCATTTAAGCAGGAGCCTTTAACTGGGAATGGCAGGCCACTTCTGCAGTCCTAGAGAGTTCAGGGAATCTAAGGATTCAAGAATTGAACACATGAACTCAGATGTCCTTAACTTATTTCTCACTTTGACATAGCAGGTTTGCTAAGATGGAGAATTCAACTTCCTCTGGAGATTTGTTACTTTTATAATTAAGCTCTACGTCTTCTGCCTTCCAACCACAGGAGACGAGAACCCTCTTCTTGCTGCCCAGCAAGCCCTCTGGCTTTCACTGGTGATTAGTGTCAGCATTCCATTGGCTTTTCCCATTGTACAGACTTCCCCCCAAAATAGCCATCCAACACCATGCCACTTATAACTATAATTTTCCTCAAACCTCTGAAAGACCTAAGACACTGCACACACCACATCATTCCTCCCGTCAGTATCCTATTCCAAGTCCAATTCATCACTGGTGAAAGTTTTAACATCACCTTGCTGCAGCATGTCAAGAGAGACCCATACTCCAACCATCACCAGTGATGGCCACCATCAGCTAGCTGGTTGCACTCCAGAATTCCATATACCAGTCTGCTCCCCAGCACCACTCCCAGTATCAACTGATTCAAGTTGGGTTCCCCAGAAAACAGACACTGAGATTCTAAGATTTGTGTGCAGAGATTTATTGGGCAGTGCTGTTGAGGACAACTGTGAAGGAGAAGGGGAGCAGAATTGGAGGAAATTGAATTGGATATAATTATATGTGTGGCCTTGGCCAATCCCATTAGAAGCTCTGAGACTGAGTTGGTCCTTCAGACACAGTCCAAATAAAGTCAAGGGGCCGGATGGTTGTATTGCCACATAACTAGTCACTAGATAAGATCTGCCTCTGGGAGGAGGCATAAACTTGGAAGTGGCATGTTCCTTTCAGTCAAAAGCGGTTACTGGAGCTCTCAGCTCTTAACTCTGACATTTACAGGATCTTGGGGAATGAATATCTCAATCTTACTCAATGGATATATGGATGTATCTCAAAGGGAGATTTGGGTGTTACAACACAGCATTCACTACACTATCTCTTAAAGCCCACATCACATTCCATCCTTGTTCTTCCAAGTTGGAAATCTCCTCATTTTCCCCTCTGAATTCCCATAAAACTTTGCTATACTTCTCTTATAAGGCTATCTTCAACTCTATTTATAGATAAATCTAATCTTTCCTTTTATATTTAAACTTCCTTGGGTGAAGAATTTGTGTCTCATTTGTCTTCAAGTTTCTTACTAAGTCTACTTCTGCACTTTTTCACTGTGTAATCAATAATTGTTTTGTCATACAAACTTCTATTTCTCTTCAGATCTCAGCTTATAAATCATTTCTTCAAGAAACCTTCCCTACACCTCCAGACTGAGGAAGGTTACAGATGTTTATAACACCTTTTACTTGTGTATCATTGCATTAACTTACAATTATACTTAATTTGTCACAGAAGTAGTTGTTTAATTGGCCTTCACCAGTAGACTAAAAGTTCAAGAAGACAAGATCTAGGTCTCCTTTGTTCACTACTTTATCTACAGAAATTAGCACCATGCCTGGTGCATAACCAGCTGCTAAACAAATAGTTATTGAACAAATGGATGGATGAATAAATCAATGAAGAGGAGAATCTCCTTCAAGATGAAAGTCACTGGGTAAAGAACGGAAATCGGCAGTCAGTCACCTACTGGCCTGAATTGGTTCCTGAATTTGCTTTCCTCCAAAGATCTTGCTTGGATCAATGGCACCAAGGGGCTGCTCTGATGAGGAGATGAAAGGATCAAAGTATTTCAGCATTTTGATTGTAGGGTAGAGCCTAGTGGAAGGCTCCCGAGGGAAGATAAGGTGAGGACTTGAGCTTCTGGGGTTTAAGACAGGATAAAGTGGCCTTTCTATATGAATGAGAGATGTGGATTGTAAAATACTAGTGTTGAAGCCAAACTTTGTCTCACTTGCTATGTGACCTCATCCATCACCAATGATCAGAGGACCACCTTTGAGCCATCTTAGGACCCTTATATCTAAACCACCTCACTCTGCTTTTAGAAAACAAGACCAAGAGGAGTCATGGCCACATAGGCCTTTTTTGTCAAGTTCCTTAAACAGACAGCACTGAAGCCAGAGAGGATCACAAAGTACTCTCTTTTCTAGCCTCATCATCAGTTTTCTCTCAGGGTTGGCTCATTACATACATACATTTACATATAAATAAATGCATATATTCTATGTGGCAATGTACCAATATTTGTTATTTTACTGTAGTATTTTTTTAAAAAAAATTCTTACAGAGGTTAAGCTTTGGCATCTGATTACACAGGTTCAAATTCTGTCTAATGAGCTGTCTTCAAATAAATCACTTGGCCTCAGTTTCCTCATCTTTAAACAAAAGATACTAGGAAAAGCTACCTCAGAGTTACTATAAGGGAAAAATTAAGAAATCAATGCAAAAGCACTTTATATGGAGCAAATCACCACCCCTTAATTAGCTGTGATAGTGATAGATAAGCCATGCTCAATAAAGAACTTGTCAGGCATTTATTGATATGGTTATGAGCTGCTTCTTGCTGACACTTTAGTTAAGGCAGGTAAAAGATGCCATAATAGTCTCAATAATTACTTTAAGCAATAAATATGTTTTAGAAGGAAGAAGCATCGAGTATTAGCAGGGTACTAGCATAGGCACTCAAGAACTGTCACTGACTGACTGGTTGATATTCCTAGAGATTAGACCAGAAATTTGGGGGGAATTTTCAGTTATTGTAAAGTCAGTTCACTATCAAATATAACTTACAATGCCTCCTTTTTACACTGTGTATTGAGATTTAAGAAAATAATTGGCTAACACAACATATTTGGTCACACAACATATTTGGGCCTAGTTTTAGTTTGTTCATAGTTGAATATAGTCTTCATTTTTTATGTCACTTATTTATGAAGAAATGCTTAGGGTCCACAGGTCTAATGATGTTCCTGCTAAAGGAGTCTTCTAAGTAACTTTGTGACCACAGCAAGCCCTTTGTCTTTCTGACAGGAAGACTTTGAGTATAAAGTGCAGGCCAGACATGAGCAAAGCTCCTAGCCCTCGCTGTTCTGGGCATGCCCCTTAACAATCTGTGCCTGTGACCTCGTTTTTACAATTAGAATTTTCAATTAGCATTCACTAAGTATTAATACCTACCACAATCAAGGAATTATGCAGGGGCAGACAGTGATTCCAGATGGCTTTTTGATAGTAGCATAGAATGTAAGTCACATATTAGTGTTCCATTTTTGGAATCTTAGGTATGCTTCTTTCCACTCGTAACCCATTTGCTGCACATTTTTCCTCCCTCGATTCACTCCCTTGTAATATCTGTGTACATGTCTTGTCTCCCAGTCCAGTAAAAGCTCCTTAGGGCACAGGGATTCTTCTTTTTATTCCTTTTAGCTCCTATTCTTACCCTTAGCATTTGACAAAGGAGTTATACATAATAGGTGCTAGATGAAATTTTAAGTATATAAATATATTAATGGTTATTATCAAAAGATAGGATCAGGTAAATGTCATAACAAAAGTTTAAAGAATTTACTCTGAACAGTGTTTATTTAACTTCAAACATGTTATCTCAAAAGACAAACTCGTAAGGCAACTAAATATCCCATTTTGCATGTAAAGAACTCAGGCTCAGAGAAACCTAACAGTTTGAAGATGAAGCCTAGATTCAAACATAAGCCCGTCCAATTCCAAATCCTATAATATTTCCACATGATTATGTTTCCCAGGGTATCACCTGTGAGAAAGAATGTATCCTAGACAGGATTGGAAAAGGTTTTCTAGAAGTGGTGAAGTTTGAGATAGATCTTGAGATTGAATAGAATTCTGACAGAACTGACGGAAACGTGTCCTGCAAGGGGAATACTAACTCAGGCCAGAGACTGAGGAATTTGGAACATGACACAGTTAGCTTTCCAGACCTGTTATGGCATATGGATAGCAATGAAAAATATTATGATGATAATATGATGCAACATTATTTATACACTTCTGTTATTTTAAAAATGTACATTCCAAATCATATTACTCCATTGTTCAAAATGCTCCAAGAACTTTCCATTTCATTCAGAATAAAATTCAGGACCCTTTCCACATAATCTCCATGGCTGCCACTCTGACATTAGAAACTACCAATTTTTCTCTCTCTCACTCACTTTCATCCATACTAGTTTTCTTGCTACTTCTTAAACCCACCAGGGCCCCACTTCAGGGCCTCTATTTGGCCTGACAAATAACAAACACTAAACATTTGCCTAATTAATTGTGTCATTTATACCTCACAAGAACCCTGTGATGTATTCCAAGATTTTAAGTACCTGTAATATGTGCTGAGTTATACAAACACCAAGGGTCAGAACAAAGATGGAAACTCAGTTCAATTCAATCCCAAAGTTTGTGTTGTGAATCAGAATTTAGGAATGAAGAGGGAAACTGGAGTACTGGATTTGTACTTAATGTAAATGCTTTAGGGAACCATGGAAGGTTTTGAGCAGCGATAGTAGCAACATAGCTATTTAAAGTGAAAAATGGAAAGCAATATGGAGATACCTTAGAGCCATACAAGTAGATCTACCATTTGATCCAGCAATCCCACTAGTGGACATCTACCCAAAAGAACAAAAGACACTCTATAACAAAGACACTTGCACTTGAATGTTTATAGCAGCACAATTCACAATTGCAAAGTTGTGGAAACAACCCAAGTGCCCATCAATACACGAGTGGATTAATAAAATGTGGTATATGTATACCATGGAGTACTATTCAGCTATAAGGAACAATGGAGATATAGCACCTCTTGTATTTTCATGGATGGAGCTGAAACCCATTCTACTAAATGAAGTATCCCAAGAATGGATAAACAGGCACCACATGTACTCACCAGCAAACTGGTATTAGCTGATCAACACCTAAGTGGACACATAGGAACAACATTTATCGGGTGTCGGGCAGACAGGATGGGTATATACATACATAATGAGTGTGATGTGCACCATATGGGAGATGGTCAGGCTTGAGGCTCTGACTGGAGGGGGGGGGCAGTGTACGTAACCATAACATTTGTACCCCCATAAGATGCTGAAATAACAAAAAAAAGAACCACTAGAGAATAGGGGGAAAAAAAGAGTCCTTTACAGTAAGTTTACAATAAAAATTCTAAATGCTAAGGAAATATTATGTCATAGTTCAACAGTTAGCTGTTTTCCTTTCTTTGTGGTACATAAAATAATGATGTGTTTCCTTGAATTATAAAATAAAAACTAAATAAATATTTTTCAAAAAAAAACCGTGTTAAAAATTACACAATATGAATAAATGTAAGTTGTGACAATGGTAATTTTATTGCTGTAAAGTGTGTGTAGGGAGGAGAAGCTAGAGTTTTTCTATGTGATTGAACTTCAGTTGTCATCAGCTTAAAATAAACTGTTATGAATATATTTTATATAAAGCCCAAGGTAACTACACACACCAAAAAAATCTGTATAATTTGCACAAGACAAAAAAGAAAAAAAGAATCAAAGCATATCAATACAAAAAAAATCAACAAAACACAAAGAAATGCAGCAAGAGAGGAAAAAAGAACCACAAGACTAACAGAAAACAATGAACAAAATGGCAATAGTAAATCCTTCCCTCTCAATAATTACTTTTAAGGTAAATGGATTAAACTACCCAATAAAAAGATATAGAGCAGCTAAATGAATTTTAAAAACACTCAACTATATGCTGTCTACAAGAAATTCACATTTATAATTAACCAAGCACAGCCTTATCTGCTAAAGCAGGAGTTTAGTCCCATCTCAAAGGGGCCCTCAAAGAGGACATTATATATTCTCCTACATTAGTCTATTAGCACAATTCATTATGAGACTTCCACAATGTACTGTTCCAGCTAACGTTTATCCATGTCTACTTCTCAGAAAACTGCTATGACAGTATTTCAATGCTAATGTCTATGTCAAGTGTACAGTAACTGGATGCCTCCAAAGCTGCCAATTCTCTGGGACTTGTTGAGTCCTATGCATAAAAGGAAATACCAAAGCTTTCATAAAGTAACATGAGAAAATGTCTGTATTATATAGTGTTAGGTTAAAAAATGCAGCTTTCAGAAAAATACTTATGGTATTAAGTCATAAATATACGCTCTTTTTAAAAATTTTGATAGTCAAAATGTGAGGGACCAAGATAATGGATGTACATGTATGGAAATTAACAATGATTATCTCTGGGTGGATAAGATTATAGACTAAAAACTTTTTTTGCTTATCTGTATTTTCTATCTTTTAAGAAAATATAAATTATCTGAAATTTAAAACTTTAAACATACACATATATTGAATCCCAGAGGATCAGACTTTTTCAAAATTATAATTATTACGTATCTTCCCACCAAAGAAAATTAAATTTTTCTCCTTTGTGAGAAGTTGGGAAAAAAAAAAGACACTCAAGATATCAACGTCATAATCTACAAAGAGCAATCCAACCAGCCCTTACCCTGTTTACAAATTGCATGAAGGTTAGTCAATTTATTTTGTTAAACATGTGACTATATTGTTTTTTGGAATTAAATATGTGGATACTGATCCTTGTACCTCAATTTTTTAAAATAAATATAGAGTTGGGATCTATCTTTAAAGATCATAAAACTGAAAGTAAAAGAAACTGCTTTTTTAAGTCAGCTAAATTCATTTGTCTGGGAAGCTGCTTACCCAATACATGATTTCTGGTCTAGTTCGTCCATTTTTCTGTTTTTGGCATCAGTGGAACCCTTTATTGTATACCACATAATTACAACCATTTCTAGCAAACCAACACATTATTTGTGCTAAGAGAAAATAGATACCTTGGTTTTGTGTCATAAATATAACAAGGTTTCTTGTTACAGTTAAGAGATTTTACCCAAAACTTTCATCTTTTATTTTCTTAGGATTGACATTCCTGCTGATTACTAAGTCTACAGTTATAAAATTTGGGACATTATCTATTTTTGAAATACACTTTCTATTTGCCTTTTGATGGTGAAATAAACATATTTACAAGTATGTTCCTACTTAAAGACAACCTGTAACGTGGAAATTAAAACTTGCAAGAAGTAAATTGTGGGACAGGGCTGATTATTCTAATTCAAAATGGATGTCTACATATCGTGAATTACTTGACAGAAATGTGGAGGAGGAAGTGGGTGTTGGCAGGTTGCAAAATAGGAAGGGGGGAAAACACCTAAACCTTAAGTGTTAAATGTCTATATACAAGTTTAAAAGTATCTGAAATTATAATATTAGTCCATGAAAAGACAATACCATAAATATTTAATTTTTAAAACTTAGTCTATAGCACAATTTTTAGGAATATATACAATATGGAGATCAACAGTCATCCATAGTGTAAATCAGCCCATCATTTATTAACACATTGCACAAACTGAGCGTCTGCAGTGTTTCAAGTTACTTTGCAAAGTAGACACTGAAGATGAGCATGGAGCTATGGCCTAGCCAGTCTTAAAATGAAAACCGAGGAATGTATTATAACAGCATCATACAAAAGAAATGCATGAAGCCATTTAAAAAGGTTGATGGCATCTGGGATACCCACGTTTTATAGTTCTTAAGTAAGGCTAACAGTGAGGGTGGTGGGGTGTGAACGGGCCCAGTTGGATCTGCTCAGAGCCAGCAGAGTCTACTGTTACTACATGAGTCATCTTTTGTTTTTATAGAGACATATCAAATATCAGGAGAGTGTCTTCAAATGTGCGATCGAATGAATAACATGGAATTTTTACTATGCATACAGAATAGCTTATACTCAGACTCTGTCCCATTTCCAAATGGTTCAATCTAACTGCAATTTGACAGAGAGAACTTGCACCAACCACAAAGAAAAGCTTAATGAATAAGGGTTTGAAAATAATGAGTTAAAAAACTGAGTGATCATTAAAATGGCAATATTTATTTCTTAATTAAGTGATATTTGCATTTGTCCTGAGGTAGTTTTTTTAAAGTTATTTTTCGATATATTTTTATTTGTACATACAAGGGCTGTCTGGAAAGTACCCAGCCATTGTTAACATAATGTCTCTATTTGGGTGGATACTTTCCAGACAGCCCTCATATTTGTGGGGTACAAGTGCAATCTTTGCTACATTGATATATTGCACTATGGTGAAGTAAGGACCTTCTGTGCATACATCCCTGAAGCAATGCACATTGTATGCACCAAGCAAACTTCCACCATCCATCTTATCCCACCCCTACCACCCGTCCAGGTCTCCATTGTCCATAGTTCCATAGTCTGCTTCCATATGTTATTTAGCTCCCACTGATAAAGGAGAACATATGGTATTTGTCTTTCTGAGTCTGAGTTGTTTCACTTAAGATAATGGCCTCCAGTTCCAACCATGTTGCTTCAAAAGACATGATTGCATGCTTTCTTAAAGCTGAATAGTATTCCATTGTGTATACATGCCACATTTTCTTTATCCAACCCTCTGTTGATGGACATTTAGGTTGATTCCATATCTTTACTATTGTGAATAGTGCTGTGATAAACATAGGAATGCAAGTATCCTTTTGATATACTCATTTATTTTCCTTTAGGTAGATACCCAGGAGTGGGATTGGTGGATCATATGGTAGTTCTATTTTTAGTTCCTTGAAAAATCTCCATACTGTTTTCCATAGAGCTTGTACTAATTTGTGGTTTTAATTTACATTTCTCTGATAATTAGTGATATTGGACTTTTTTTTCATATGCTTTTTGGCCATTTGTTTGTCTTCTTTTGAAAAATGTCTATTCATGTCCTAGTCTACTTTTTAATAGAGTTAATTGTTTTTGTTCTTGTTGTTGAGTTGTTTTGAGTTCCTTGTAAATTAATATAGTTTCCTGGCAGATATATAGTTTGCAAATATTTCCACCCATTCTTTAGGTTGACAATGCACTTTATTGATTATTTCTTTTGCTGTGCAGAAGCTTTTTAGTTTATTTAAATCCCACATATTTATTTTTGTTTCCTATGCTTTTGAGATCTCAGTCATGAATTCTTTGCCTAGACAAGTGTCCGGAAAAGTTTTGCCTAGGTTTTCTTTTAGTATTTTTGTAGTTTCAGGTCCTACAATCAAATCTTTAATCCATCTTGAGTTGATTTTTGTATATGGTGAGAGCTAGGGGTCCAGTTACATTCTTCTGCATATGGCAATCCAATTTTCCCTGCACCATTATTCAAAATAGTGTCTTTTCCCCAGTGTATGTTCCTGTCAACTTTGTGAAAGATCAGTTGGCTTGATGTTTGTGGCTTTATTTCTGGGTTCTGTATTGTGTGCCATTAATCTACATGTGTATTTTTATGCCAGTACCCTGCTGTTTTGGTTAGCTTTAAGTCAGGCAATGTGATGCCTTCAACTTTATTCTTTTTGCTCAAGATTGCTTTGGCTATTTGGGCTCTTTTTTGATTCCATATGAACTTTAGAATTGTTTTTTCTAATTCTGTGAAAAATGATATTGGTATTTTGATAGGGATTGCATTGAACCTGTAAATTGCTTTAGGCAGCATGGTCATTTTAATATTAATTTTTCCAATCTATGAGCATGGGATGTTTTCCCATTTGTTTGTATTAACTATACTTTCTTTCATCGGTGTTTTGTAGTTTTCCTTGCAGAGATCTTTCACCTCCATGCTTAAACACATTTCTAAATATGAAAAAAAAAATTGTTTGCAGCCATTGTAAATCAAGTTGCCCTCTTAATTTGGTTCTTGGCCAGATCATTATTGGTGTATAGAAATAGTACTGATTTCTGTACATTGAGTTTGTATTTTGAAACTTTACTGAATTCATTTATCAAATCTAAGGGATTTTTGTTGGAATCTCTAGGGTTTTATAGTTATAAGATCATATCATCAACCAACAGGAACAACTTGATTTCCTCTTTTCCTATTTGGATGCCTTTTATATTTTTCTTTTGCCTGATTATCCTCTGGCAAGGACTTCCAGTACTATGTTAAATAAGACTGGTAAAGTAGACATCCTTGTCTTGTTCCAGTCCTTAGAGGAAAGGCTTTCAGGTTTTCATTGTTCAATATGATGTTAGTTGTGAGGTTTGCCATATACAGCCTTTATTGTGTTGAGGTATGTTCCTTCTTTACCTAATTTGTTAAGCGTTTTTATCATTTAAGGATGTTGAATTTTACAAAATTCTTTCTGCATCTTTTGTGGTTTTTATCCTTCACTTTGGCGATATATTATATTTATTAATTTGCTTATGTTGAACCATCTTGATCATGGTATATAATCTCTCTGTTGTTGGATTCAGTTTGCTAGCATTTTGCTGAAGATTTTTGCACCTATGTTCATCAGGGATATTGACCTTCATTTTCTTTTTTTGTTGTGTCATTGTCTGATTTTGTTATCAGGGTAAGGATGGCCTCATAGAGTAAGTTTGGAAGAATTTCCTCTCCTTCAATGTTTTGGAATAGTTTGAGAATACATGTTAGTTCTTCTTTCAAAGGGTGGTAGATTTTCTTTTTTTTTATAGCGGAGTTACAATTCTATTCAAAGTTATATAGGTAAAACTAAACACACAATAAACTGATGTCATTTTTTTAATCTGGGACTTTCTTTGTTGGAAGACTTTTTATTACTGATTAAATCTTGTTACTCATTATTGGTCTGTTCAGATTTTCCATTTTATCCTGGTTCAATCTTGGTATGTTGCATGTATCCAGGAATTTATTCATTTCTTCTAGGTTTTCCAATTTGTTGGCATATAGTTGTTCATAACAGTCTCTAATTATACTTTGTATTTCTGTGATATCAGTTGTAATGTCTACTTTTTCATTTCTCATTTATTCGGGTCTTTTTTGTTTTTTAAAAAAACTATTTTTTGTTTCATTGATCTGTATTATTTCATAAGTTTCTATTTTGTTTACTTATGCTGTGATATTTATAATTTCTTTCTTTTTACTAATTTGGGATTTGGTTTGTTCTTTTCTGGTCGCTAACGTGCATTATTATGTTATTTATTTGGAATCTTTCTAATTTTTTGATGTAGGTGTTTATTGCTATAAATTTTTTTCTTAATACTGCTTTTGCTGTATTCCATAGGCCTTGGTATATTGTGTTTGTATTTTTATTTGTTTTAGAAATGTCTTATTTTCTTAATTTCCTCATTGACCTATGGGCTGTTTGGGAGCATATTGTTTAATATTTATGTGTTTCTATAATTTCCAAAGTTCCTCTTGTTATTGATTTCTAGTTTTATTCCACTGTGATTTAAAAAGATATTTGATATGATAAATGATTATGGTGTATAATCTTTTTGATGTGCTGTTGGATTTGACTTTCCAGTACTTTGTTGATGATTTTTGCATCTATGTTCATCAGGGATCAATATTTGTAGTTTTCTTTTTTGTTGTGTCCTTGTCTGGTTTTGGTATCAGGGTGATACTGGCCTCATAAAATGAGCTGGGAAGAATTTCTTCTTCCTTAACCTTTTGGAACAGTTTCAAAAAGATTGATATTAATTCTTCTTTGTATGCTTGGTAGCATTCTGCTGTGAATCCATCTGGTCCAGGGTTTTTTTTGGGGGGGGGAATGTTTTATTACTGGCTCAATCTTGCTCTTTATTATAGGTCTGTTCAGGAGTTTGATTTCTTCCTGGTTTAATCATGGGAAGTTATATGTTCCAGGAATTTATCCATTTCCTCTAGGTTTTCTAGTTTGTGAGTTTATAGTTGTTCATAATAGTCTCTGATGATCTTTTATATTACTGTGATATCAATTGTAATCTCTCCTTTCTCATTTCTGATTTTGTTAATTAGGATCATCTCTTTTCTTGGTGAGTCTAGCTAGTGGTTTATCAATTTTGTTTATCTTTTCAATGAAATAGCTTGGCATTTCATTGATCCTTTGTATTTTTTTTTTTTTTGGTTTCTATTTTATTTAGTTCTGCTCTGATCTTTGTTATTTCGTTTCTTCTGCTATCTCTGTGTTTGGTTTGTTCTTGTTTTTTCTAGTTCCTTGAGGTGTGATGTTAGATTGCTAATTTGTCATCCTTTTAAGACTTCCCTCTTAGCACTCCTATTACTGTGTATCCCATAGATTTTGGTATATTGTTTTGTCATTTTCATTCATTTCAAAAATTTTTTTAATTTTTGTCTTAATTTCTTCATTGGCCAAGTGATTGTTCAGAGCATGTTGTTTAATTTCCATGCATTTGCATAGTTTTTGAAGTTCCTCTTCATATTGATTTCTGGCATTATTCTACTATGGTCTGAAAAGATACTTGATATGATTTTGATTTTTAAAAATTTTTTAAGACTTGTTTTGTGGCCTAATATGTGGTCTATCATGGAGAATGTTCCGTGTGCTAGTGAAAAGAATGTATATTCTGTAGTTGTGTAGAATGTTTTGTAAATGTCTGTTAAGTTCATTTGGTCTAAAGTCCAATTTATGTTCAATATTTGTTGATTTTCTGTCTCAGTCTAGTGATGTGAGTGGGGTATTGAAGTCCCCCACTATTATTGTGTTGTTGTCTATCTTTTTCCTATAGGTCTAGTAATATTTGTTTTGTGAATCTGGGAGCTCCAATGTTGTGTGTGTGTGTATATACATACATGTGCACATACACACACACACACACATACACATATATCCTCTTGCTGAATTGATCCTTTTACTTTTATATAATGACCTTCTTTGTATTTTTTTTTTACTGTTTTTGATATGAAGTCTGTTTTATCTGATATACGTATAGCTACTCCCACTCACTTTTGGTTTCCATTTGCATGGAAGATCTTTTTCCACCCCTTTACTTTCAGTCTATGTATATTTATGAGTAAAATGAGTTTCTTGTAAGTGGCATATGGTTGGATCATGGTTTTCATCTATTCTGCCAATCTATATCTTTTGAGTGGAGCATATAACTCATTTACTTTCAAGGTTAATATTGACATGAAAGGCTTTATTATTGTCATATTATTGTTTTCTAGTTGTTTTATAAATTCTTTGTTTCTTTTTTTTTTTTGTCTGTCTTTCTGTCTTTATCTCCAAATTCTAAAGTTCATTCTTCTGCTTAGTCTAGTTTATTATTGAAGCTTTTGAATGTATTTTACATTTTTTTAAATAAACCTTTTAGTTCCAGAATTTGTTTGTTTTTTTAAAAAAAGATATCTATCTCCTTGGTAAATTTCTAATTCATACCTGAATTGATTTTCTGATTTCTTTGTATTGGTTTTTAGCTTTCTCTTGTCATCAAGCTTCTTGAAAAATAAATATTGTGAATTTTTGTCCAACATTTTGAGTTTTTTATTGGGATCTGTTGCTAGAAAATTATTGTGGCCCTTTGCTTCTGTCATATGTCCTTGGTTTTTTTTATGTTTCCTGTGTCCTTTTGTTGATATCTGCACATCTGGTGTAATAATTACTTCTTTCAATTTTTTGAAATTGCTTTCATGAGGAGAGTTTCTTCCTGAAGATGTATATATGTTGTTGGTTGAGTAGGACACTTTGGATATAATTTTGGGCATCTATGGTTGTGTGATCTTTATTTCTTCAGCAATACATAGAGTTAGCAATATCTGTGATTTTCTCAGGGGCTTATGGTATGGTTATTAGTTGAGGCTATAGTTAAATGTTGCTGGAGACTTGAATGCCAACTGAGCCAGACTTCAGGCCCCAGGAGTGGCAGCAGTGAGATGAGTGTGCTTGTTTTGAGGTTCCATAGCACATTACACTGACACTGGTGTTAGTGGATCCTGAAACACCAATTCTTGGGCTTCCAGGTAGTTTTCTCAGAAGCTAATAGTGGGAAGAGTGGACCAGGTGTGTGGGCAGCTTCTCAGGCCACTGGGCAGCTGGTGTGATATAAGACCCAATGCAGCTGGACCCAAAGGATCTGTGTTGGTATTGCTGGTAGCTGCAATGGGCTGGGTGGACTATTCTCCAGTCCCACAGCCACCCATAGAAAGGCATTGTATACAGTTCTAAGTGTGCTTAGGAGAGATTTGTCTTTCCTGTCTCTTCTTGGCTGGGTGGCAGCTACAACCATGTCACCTCAAAGTCAACCTCAGAGTGGGATGCAGCCCGGCATTAAACTCTAAAATGGCACTGGCTGTGGGCCTGTAAACAGAGAAGGCTGGGCCCCACTCAGGCAAGTGATGTTGGCAAGAAGCTGTGGGGAGTGCAGTGCACTCCCATCTCTGTCTCCCAGCAGCCTGTAGCAGGGCAGTGGATATTGTCCTAAGTATGTCTCAGAAAGCCTGATTTCCCTTTTCTCTCCAGCTGGGCATGGGCTGCAACTACATCAGCCCCACACTTTGCCTGAGGGTGGGGTGGGATATAGCCAGTGTTAACCTCTCCAAATGGCACCTTTGGCCTGTGCCCAGAGAGAGTAGGGCCCCACTCAGGCAAGCTGCAAAGGCAAGAATCTGTGGAGAGTATGGTCCACTAATGTCTAAGTCTCACAGCAGCTGGTTGCAGAGCAGCTGCTATCGTCCTAGGCATGCCTAACAGAGGCTCGTTTCTCTGTCCCTCCTTGGCCATATGGCAGCTGCAGCCATGACAACCCAATCTTGGCCTGAAGACAGGGCACAGACCAGTGTCACATTCTCAAAATGGTACCTTGGACCTGCAACCAGAGAGTGTGGGGCCCCTTCCAAGCAAGCAGTGTGGGCAGGAAGCTGTGGTAAGTGTGATCCACTCACATCTCAGTCTTAACGGCAGCCCATAGCAGGGTGATAGGGAGCTTCCTAGGGTTGCATAGGAGCCCCTACTGTCCCCTTTCCCTCCTCAGAGCAGCACAGTGACAGTAGCTGCATCTGCAGATTCCTGATATCTAGGCTCTCAGAATGGCACCCAGCTGGAGATGCTCTAGGCTCAGATGCCTGTGGGATTCCATGTGGGTTTCTTTCTGGAGCAACATCTCTGTGTCATCTCTAGGCAGATCTCTGTTTTAGGGCTGAGTCCCACGTAAGTTGAGGAGTTCTCCTATAGTTGAGATTGTAAAAGTCTATTTTGAAATGTGAAGCCCTGGGGATTTCTCTCTTACTGTCTCCTTGAGGAGCTTCTCCTGCCTCTCAGCCAGTCCCCAGCTGGACAAGCTGCCTTGAACCTCTTCTTACTTACTTTTGGTGCTTCTTGCCACTTCTCTGGTGAATCCTAGCCTTTTCTCCTAGGTGATCTGCTTGAAATGTGAGTATCTACTTACTATTCTGGTTCCTTTTCGTGGAGGAGGCACATAGTACCTGTGTCTAATCAGCTATCTTGATCCTTTTTCTAAGGTGGTTTTAAGTGTAATTAACAGAAAACATTTTTTGATAGCTTACAGTGTGCCACTCACTTTCCTGGTCACTTTATGTATATTACCTGATGATTTACACAACAACCTTTGGAAATAGGTTCTTTTATCATGATCCCCTTAGAAATAAAATCTGAGACACAGAAAGGGGAAGCAACTTAACCAAGGACACACAGCTAGTGTCTAAGCTCAACCACTACACAATATGGCTTCAGTTATTAGTTTAAATGTGCTGTTTTCCCAACCGAAGGATGCTTTAAAGGTTAACTACTTTTTTGAAACTTGATTCAGGTTTTTTCTGGAACTTCAACAGACCCTATCTGCCAGTTTTCCAATTGATGAGTCTCTATATATAGGCCTTATCTTATGTGTACCTCTCACATAGTTTGGAAAGTTTACTCTTCTAAGCAAGTATAAAAGTAGCTATTTTCAGAACTGATTTGACAAGAATTTTTTTTCCATAAACTACTTCTTTGAGCAGATCATTGAACTCTCAAAATTGAATAAAAATAGTAATGCTCCAATCCATTTGGGCAATGTGAAGCTAGAAGTATGCATAATAGAGAATGGTTTGGCTTTTCCTCTTTGTGCACCTCAAAAACATCTGAAAAGACTTAACCTTTTCAAAAAAAATGCTCACCTTTGGGCTGAAACCAACTAGAAAAAACTTCAGTTTCAAAAGAAAGAATTCTGTTTTTAAAAAAATACGAGCGAAGTAGACAAGGCAATTGCCTGGAATTTGGTGCACATGAAGCTACATTTTGTACCCACACGTATTCTGGTGTTGACTTCCTGCTCAATCAGCACCGATAGTTATTATTCTATGAAATAAATATTTGCTCCTGAGGGCTATAAACCCTGAGACCACCTCAGAATCTTTAATGGACTTCATCTCTTCAAGCAAAGAGGAATGTAGTCCCCTTATTCTTTTGGTGCACAATTTAAGATGTGGTGGAAAAAATTGAAATATTTACCCATCTCCCAACCATGGCCCATATGTAGTGGCACCTTAATTATATCCTCTGTGGAAAGTAATTGGTGCCTTGTCAATAACACATGCCATATTTCCTCTGTCCTAAAACCTCCCCCTTTTAATAATAGCTTTTGGCCATGAGGGAGAGAAAGAAGAAATACCACCACATTAAATCATTAAATGAACACATTGATTGTGAGGCATGAATAGACATCACATACATTAAATTATTAAAAAGCACATCTTAGAATTAAAATAGATTTGAGTATTTCTTGAATTAAATTAAATTGAAATAAAAGGGCCAGGCATGGTAGTTCACTGTAATCCTAGCACGCTGAGAGGCCGAGGCAGGAGGATTGCTTGAGGTCAGGAGTTTTGAGACCAGCCTGAGCAAGAGTTGAGACCTTGTCTCTACAAAATATAGAAAAATTACCTGGGCATGGTGGCATGCACCTGTAGTCCCAGCCACTTGGGAGGCTGATACAGCAGAATCACTTGAGCCTAGGGGTTTGAGGTTGCAGTGAGCTCTGATGAGGCCATTGCACTCTAGCCTAGGTAACAGAGCAAGACTCTGTTTCAAAAAAAAAATTTAAATAAAAGCCTTCCAAAGAAGAATTAAAAGTGGAAGATATAAAGCCCCATTTTTTTCTCTTTAATTATAACAGCGATGACAACCATTAATGCCACAGCTTTTTGTAAGAGAATCTATTCCCCGCACCTGCACGGGCTCATCTGTATCCCTAGTCACAACTGATTGGATGATGGACGGCCATTTGACACAATCTGGGCCAATGAGACTTTCCATCCTGGGAATTTGAAATTGGGACACTGAGAGCCTGGCTCAATTAGCTGAGGAAGCCAAGTTTCAAAGACATTAAAGTCTGGATCAGTGTCAAGCTCACGGCCAAAGTCATCGTGTGTCAGTCAAATTTATGGGAGACCAGGGATAGCTGGTGCGCAGGGAGAAGCAAGAGGATGCAGACCCCGTGGCCCCTTGAAAGAGAGCTGGAATGGTCTCAGCCTCCAGCTTGCCACTTTCACTGCCCTTTTTCTACTCAGCTGTACTTAACTTGCTTCCCTTTGCCAGTTTTAGCCCTAAAAGCAACTCTTTTATCTAAAATAACTTGAGCAGATTTTCTTAAACAAGAGACCCATTTTTTTATTTTCAAGTCATTATTTGCTACCTTCCTGGTAGACACAAGGTAATGTTCATGTATGCAGATAACATTTGCTACAGTATTGCATAGCAAAATCCAAATAACCAAGCAAAGTTCAATGACTTGCCCAAAGTTTTACCACCTAAACCAGAGCAGTCCCAAACCAGGTGTTTTGTTGTTGTTATTATTGTTTTTTACTACCTAAAAAAGTGAAATCTGCACCAAATCTGGTCCTTTTCCGAACACTTCTGACTGCACTCATTTGGAAGTATCAGCTGTTCCCACGTTATGTTGCTGAAGTTTGTCAGTACATATTTTCTTACAGAAATAATGTTTTTAATGATGGTTGAATTTCAAGATTAGCCCACAAAATCTGTTTTACCTATCATGAATCTCAAGCCCACTTTGTTTGTTAAGAAAATAATGTGATACAATACTGTAGCAATGATAGTTATTAAACAAAACAGTAAATCAAATAAAAACTTGTGTTATGTATTTTAAACGTTTGGTTTGAGGAAGAACAGATTTTATTGGAGGTTTTGTGCTGATTCCTCAAAACAGGTCTGGGTATTTTCAAAAGCTTTTCAGAGTTTCGGGAAACCAGCTCTTCTCCATGATGCTTAATTATATCCCAAAATTTAACACCATTAGGGGGAAAAAAAAAAACCCTGGGCTCGACCAATATGCCCCAAACTGTTATCAGTGGTTGCCTCTTGCTAGTGAGGTTATAAGAGGCTCTCTTTCTCATTCACACATTTTTATGTTGTTCAAACTTTTTAATCTAGAATGTATTACTTTTACAATCAGAATATAAGCAATAAAAATACAAAAATCTTTACAGTTTCCTTTTCCTGGATACTGTTGTTTTACTACAGTCTCTTGTACTTATTATTTATGATGAAAGTCATTCTTGGATTCACAAATAGAAGAAAGAGTGCACTTTCACGTGCAGAGCTGGACAGAGAGAGCACTAAAGATTTGAGATGTGAGAGAGTTGCCTGAAGTGGAAATATCTGAGTTGTAGCTTGGCTGGAGTATCATCATCAGGAGGAAGGAAGAAAGTGCTAGTAGAAAAAGAACATTTTTTGTGCCTTCAAAGGCCTACAACGGGAAAGAAGAGTTAAATGGGAGAGGCCTTCAGGAAGATAAAAGGCAGAATCAGTGTGTACAAGACTGCGATTGTCACAAGAGCGTTTAGAACCAGGGGAAATGCCTATGTAGCCAATAGGATCAGCCTTAAATAAAGATGGAAATAGGGAAGAAAATGAAAGGGAAGACCCTCCTCCCCACCCTCCCAACAATTCACTCAATCAAATGATTTCACCAAACTTCCTCCAATATGGGAAGTGTCATGACATTCTGCAAAAATAAATTGAACAATTAGAACACTCCTGAAAGAACAGTGATTAACATAAATTCACACAGATACTAGTAATTAACTAATATTAATTACTATTAATCAACTCCATCCCAATTTGACCTTAGGATGGTCAGGAAATCATTCAATTAGAGAAATAAAAAATTGTAGGGAAGGGGGATTAGTAAGGGGGCAATAAAATGAAATGGGACAATTTCAGGGCCTTCAGGAGGGAATAACGTGACCATTCTGCCTTGTCTAGTCCCAGCTGAACCCAACTCTACACTTCAATACTGCCTTAGTCTGTTCTGTGCTGCTATAACTGAATACCACACATTGGGTAATTTAGAAAGAAAAGAAATTTATTTCTCACAGTTCTGGAGGCTGGAAAGTCCAATATCAAGGTGCCATCATCTGGTAGGGCCTTCTTGTTGAGTCACCCCCTGGTGGAAGGCAAGAGGGTGAGAGAGGGCAAGAAAGAGCAAGAGAGGGCAAGGCTTACTTTTATAACAAACCCACTCCTGAGATCATTAACCCACACCTGCCATAGCCACATTAATCCATTCTTGAAGTCAGAACCCTTCTGACCTAACCACCTCTTATTAGGCACCTCCCAACACTGCTGTGGTGCAGATTAAGTTCCCAACCCATAAACTTTGGGGGACACATTCAAACCATAGCAAATACCAGCATAGCTCTATAGCTCTGACTCATTTCCACGTGTGCAGCGGAGAACACAGGGCAACAGGTGTCTGTGGCCAAGAAGGCAAGTGCACCCTCCTCAACAAAGAGCTAATGAAGGAAGGAAGGAAGGAAGGAGGGAGGGAGGGAGGGAAGGAAGGAAGGAAAGAAGGAAGTTAGTTCTATCTAGTCAGCAAAACTAAACCACACTAATACTGACTGATTGCCCCCGACCTGATTCAGTGCTCTCATTCTCCCTTTCTGTGACTTGGAGTTACCAAGAGGCACTTTATTACACGGCACTGTCCTTATCACTCTTGGTCCTTCTGGTTCCAAACCGATCCTGTCACTTGGGGCTCCAAACCTCCCTAAAATCTATAAATCATTTCTGGGAAATGATGAACACATAGATATGCTCTGAATACATGCAAAGACCCACTGCTCCCCAAATATCTGTGATGGGAACAAGTCACCTAACACCTCAGGCCCATTTCCTCATCAGTAGAATGAAGACTTTGGGTTCAGTGATCTCGAAGGTCCTTTTTCAAATTAAAAAGAGAGAGAGAATAAATGAGAATAGAAACTATTAAGGTAAATGGAATAAACAATCAATATATACTTTCAGACATTTCCTGTGACCAGAGAGCATTTCCCCCCATTAAATTGAAGATACCATGGATTCTAATATGCACCATTTCTTTATGTGCCACTGATAAATAAAAAAATACTGGCAACTAAACATGACACACCAATTGATTATAAAATGCATCCCAGAATCAGAGATTTTAAACTGAAAAACAATATAGGTCCTAGAATCAATGAAATACTGTGTGTGTGTGTGTGTGTGTGTGTGTGTGTGTGTGTGTGTGTGTGTTTAGGGTAGTGGGAAACTCTCACTTTAAGCACTATTATTGCCATTTGCTACAACATACCTATAGTCCTTAACATATACTGCAAAGTTCACGTTCATTTCTCCCACATCCCACTGCCAATGGCTCTTCATACCCTCACTCCACTCCATCTGAAGCCTCAAGCTCTAGCTTGGTTCCCAGAAATCTCTAAAACTTCCTAGAAGGTGCCCCTATTCATGATAATTGTGACTTTTCTAGCTCCCTTGTCCCCTGAGTCTAGTCCTATAATTCATTCTCTTAGGTCTTGCTAAATGATTGGAATAAAATTTATGAACTACTTTTAGCTAAAGTTTATGGTGGGAAATAGCTAAGTGTATGACTTTTTCAGACGTCAGATTTTCATCTTAATGTAAGCTTTCTTACAAAAGAAACAAAATAAATGTGTATTTATTGGGGAATAAAGAGGGTGGTACATAGAGAGGAACAGTTTTGTTCCCCTCAAATCATACTGCTTTGATCACTGTTTATTGCCTCAAATATGTAAGGGAGGCAATAAATAAAGTCTGGGTGGCCCAGCTGCCTCTTACCACAAGGGCTACCAAAGGTCTGGAAGAAACCTCACTTTTTAAAATCTCTTGCAAGAATGCAAAGGCAAAGTCTGAGAAATATCAAAAATCTAAGTGGCTACTACAACCACTACAGATGCCCTATGGGATTCTCCTCCTCCTTTTCCTCCTCTTCCTCCTCTCCATCATCATCATAATCATCACCATCACCATCATTATCACTTCCTTCTTCCCTCTTTGACTTGGCTGCTTAAAAAAAAAACTCTCAGAATCAAAGTAATTTTCTTTCTTTAGGAGGTGCATAGGAACCCAATGACTATACTTGGAATACAAATCTCATTTTAGGTTGTATCTTAATTTTGGACCCTTTCTCATTTATTTTTGTTTCTATACCATTTTTTTGTAAAAGATATAATTTGGAAAGGCATTTTACCTTTTCTTTAAATAAGAATGGCATTAATTGATTAGCCCTTGTATTATACCTTTTATAGCACTCTTCTTCATCTAGAAAGCACTTGCTTTGGTGCCCAAACACACTGCTGATGGGAATAAAATTTGATAAAATTTTTTGGTAGGCAATGTGTCAATATGCATCAAAAACCTGAATATTATGCATGAGCTTTAAACCCAGAAATTTTATTTCTCACAGCTTAAGGAGAAAGTTTGAGATTGGTACAAAAAGTAATGTTCAAGGATATTACTTACAGTACATTTTATAATGTCCATCAGTGCAAATTTGGCTAAGTAAATGCTAGTGAATCCAAATGATGGACTATTAGGCTGCCATTATATGTCATGTTGTTCAAGAATGTTATTGACATGGGGATGACCATAAGAAATTGCTAAGCCCTTTAAAACACAAGCCACAAAACAAAATGTCCACTATTTTAAATATTATACCATTTTCAAATGGCATAAGAGTTAAAATATTTGGAGTCAAAGACATCTTGGTTCAAATCCTGGTTCCAACACCCAGTTCTGTCACTTGCTACTTTTATAAACGTAGGCAGGTTATTCAGCCTCACAGAGCCTCAGTTTTCTCATCTGTAGTTTGGAAACAATAATACCCAACTCTTAGGATTTTTGTGAAGATTAATTTGAGTAATGTGTGCAGAGCCCTGAGTACATGCCTCTGCCCAACACACACCCAATAAGTGCTCCATAAATGGTTCTCTACATCTGGCATGTATGTCAGTTGGGGTTTTTTATTATAAGCAACAGAAATAAATTTTGGCTGACTTAAACAAATGGGAATTTATTGAAAACTATGCACAGAAGTTGGAGAACTAGGCTTGGAAACAGGCAGAAACCGACTCACCTTCAGGTCCTGGAAAATAGGAATTGTAGGGCTAGTCTTGTAGTGGGAACAGTCTGGTAGGGATGTTACTACCAGAATAAAAGAATTTCAACCTCTTCACTCACACAATTTCATACATTCAAAAGTTGGCTGGGCGCATTGGCTCACACCTATAATCCTAGCACTCTGGGGCCCTACAATGGGAGGATCGCTTGAGCTCAGAAGTTCAAGACCAGCCTGAGCAAGAGGAACACTCCACCTCTGCTAAAAATGGGAAAATTAGCCAGGCATCATGGTGCATGCCTGTAGTCCCAGCTACTTAGGGGGCTGAGGCAGGAGGATGGCTTGAGCCCAGGAGTTTGTGGTTGCAGTGAGCTACGATGATACCAGTGTACTCTACCCAAGGCAACAGAGTGAGACAAAGTCCCGGCAGAGAGCTTCCATGGCTAAGCTGAAGGCACTGCTCACCTTCTGGCTCCAGGAGGCACAGGCAGTTTGATTTTCCATCTCAGCAAAATTACACACAAAGGCATGATCAGTTAACCCCCCAAAGGAAATCAGGGTTCTATAGTGAAGAATGGAAAATGCTGCTGACAAATGTTCTTATATCACATAAGCACGAGGTAATTTTAAAATGGAAAAAGTATAAATCAAATATTTATTTTAGGCCAGGCGTGGTGGCTCACGCCTATAATCCTAGCACTCTGGGAGGCCGAGGCAGGAAGATTGCTCAAGGTCAGGAGTTAGAAACCAGTCTGAGCAAGATTGAGACCCCGTCTCTACTAAAAATAGAAAGAAATTAAAGGGCCAACCAAAAATATATAGTAAAAATTAGCCGGGCATGGTGG
The DNA here is from genome assembly GCA_963574885.1 of Lepilemur ruficaudatus. NCBI lineage: Eukaryota > Metazoa > Chordata > Mammalia > Primates > Lepilemuridae > Lepilemur > Lepilemur ruficaudatus. The sequence continues at coordinate 40,912 of CAUYRT010093748.1, forward strand.
CACATGCCTGTAGTCCCAGCTACTCAGGAGGCTGAGGCAGAAGGATCGCTTGAGCCCCAGGAGTTTGAGGTTGCTGTGAGCCAGGCTGACACCACGGCACTCTAGCCCGGGCAACAAAA